>CM038795.1:114238669-114354265 GCA_021764765.1 Vicia sativa | reverse complement strand
CCATAGTTGTCCAGATAGCATCGGGGTGGCATAATGGCCACTACCGAGCCGGATGATTCGCTCGATCAAATGTTGCGCTCCTCGAGTTCTTTGTATCTTGCCTGTGCCCCTGAAAGCGATCACCATCAAAGGCGGATCGAGAGGACCCGGCCCGTGGAAGAAAAACTTGATTGTCGTTTAGGAGCCATCGAAAACAACCACAAAATCAACGAAAATTGCACGAAATGCAGTTAGAGATAAATCATGCAAGCGACGGTGAAACCAATCAACCAAACATAAGACACAGCGGACAATTCAAAAACACGGAAGAATTTTTGATTCTACCACGCTAAGCCGTGACCCCTTCTGCGATTTCAGGAAAAACTATACCTTAAAAGCAAATTCCTCAAGGAAAACAAACTATGAATGCCTAACATAAGCCTTCTCTATAATCTAAACAACCTAATCCTAGAGAAAAATCACAAATGTAAAATCTAGGTTTCCTAAAGTCCTAACCTAAGCAATGATACTTGAAATTGAAAAAGGAAAACCATAGAACAACATACCTAGATGCTTGGGTTGAAAGATTTGAACAAAAATTAAGAATGTGTTGATTCGAGGGGTTGAGGATTTTGAATTTTCTTTGAGAAGGAGTTTTGGTGAATAAGGAAAGTGAAAAGGTTAAACTAAACCACTATTTTATTAATATAACCAGATTAAGTTGGGCCTAAGAAAAATGTTTTGAAAATATTTTTAAAACAACATGACCATTTCCAGCACTTCTTGAAATATTGAGATGGGCCCAAAATCACTAAGTCACGATCTGAGTTTTGAGGCCTTTAAAGCGACAAATGTATAAAAGGACATGTCAAAATGAGTGCAACATAAATACTTGAATATTGGGGTGCCTCCAGGGCTGTTTAAGCCGGTGGCTCGGCGGTTCGAGTGTCAGATCTTTCAAAGTAGGATGCGACAATATCGCGACTCACCTCTCCGTAACCATACCGTTTCAAGCGCTGCCCATTCACGGATCCTCACTCTTTCATACGGATCTTGCAAGACAACAGTAGCGCATAGTCTTTCACTTCTTGATTGAAAAAGATCGGACCACTTTGTCTTAAGTTTTCCGAAAAGTCTCATCCGAATTAAAGAAAGGACACTTTGCCCGGTCAAAATTCCTTGTGCTTTATCTTTTATCATGAAAACTTTCATACTTTGATTGGAATGATATGCCCTCTCTCATTTCATCAATTACGATTGCACTTTTTTCTTTCACCCGCCAGAAGGATCGAAATTCAAGAATCGGAGGCCCATAAACTAGGTGACAAGTCTTGCCATAAATAACAGCAGGGGTTAGTCAGATGGGAGCTTTATAGGCAGTTCGATACACCCATAAAGCTTCATCCAATTTTGTGACCAATCTTTCGAGAACCGAAGCAGTTTTTCCAAAATCTTTTTAATTTCCTGTTTCAACGACCATTAAACGCGGGTGATAGGAGTTGTCACCTTATGTTTTACAGTATTGTTTCAAAGTTTTGTAACTGTGTATTGCAAAAATGCGACCGCCATCACTAATTACCGAGGCACAAACCGAGAAAAATGTTTTTCTTTAAAAATTTTATAACTGGTTTTATGCGTCATCTGTGAAGCAATGGCCTCCACCCACTTGACCGTAACAGCCACAAGAATGTATTCATTTGAAGCAGCGACGGAAGCGGACCGACAAAATCAATTCCCCAACAATCAAATACCTCGACTTCCAACATGTTGTTCAAAGGCATTTCATCTCTTTTCCTATACGCGCTTTGGCATTTATCACAACACTTAGCACGAGCATAAGCATCTTTAAATAGCGAAGGCCAATAAAATCCGATTGTAGGACTTTGGTGGTCGTTCGCGATCCATTATAGTGTCCCCACAAGGGAATTGTGACAATGCCAAAGAATGTCTTTGGCTTCCTCATAGACACACACCTTCTTAACAACCCATCACTACTCAACCTAAAAACATAAGGTTTGTCCCCACATAATACTTAGCATTGGCTAAGAATTTTCGCTTTTCATTCCATGTTAAATCCTCAGGCATTAATCCATGGCTTTGTAATTTGCCATGTCGGCAAACCACGGCCGCTCTTGGATTCAAACAACTTCTCATTGGAAACTCCTCCTTCACTTCCTTTTCTTTGTCCGTAATTTTCACGTTCACTAGGCGAGATAAATGATGCGCTACCAAATTCTCGAACCCTTTTATCTCGTACCTCCAAATCGAATTCTTGTAAAAGAAGAATCCATCGGATTAACCTTTGTTTGGAGTCGGTTTGGTAAGCAAATATTTAATCGCGGAATGATCCGTGAAACCACTACCCATAAGGTAAGGCGAAACTTTTCCAATGCATACACTATTGCGGCAACTCTTTTTCGGTTGTTGCGTAATTAATTTGTGCATCGTTCAAAACTTTGCTCGCATAATGAATAGCATGGAAAATTTTGTTCTTCCTTTGGCTAACGGCTCCCACGCATAATCACTTGCGTCACACATAAATTGAAATCAAGTTTCCAATTAGGCGCGGTGATTATGGGTGCATTGATCAAATTTTATTTCAATTTTTCAAAAGCCATTAAACAATCTCTATCAAATAAGAAGGACTTATCTTTGTTGAGCAAGTTGCTCAAAGGCTTGGCTATCTTTGAGAAGTCTTTGATGAATCTTCGATAGAATCCGCATGTCCTAAGCTCTCGAATGCCTTTGACATTGGTAGGTGGGGGCGTCTCGATCACATCAATCTTTGCTTTATCGACCTCGATTCCTCTTGAAGATATTTGTGGCCAAGGACAATTCCCTCGGTCACTATGAAATTGCATTTTCCCAATTCAAGACCAATTGGTATCCACACCTCTTCAAGACGGTGTTCAAATTTTCAAGCACAAATCAAATGACGCTCAAAGGCGGAGAAATCATCCATAAAAACTTCAATTGTTTTCTCAATCAAATAAATATGGCTGCATGCATCTTTGAAATGTTGTCGGCGCATTACATAAAAAGGCATCGTCTATCTGTGAATATTCCAAAAGGACATGTGTGAATCCGTTTTCTCGTGATCTTCAGATTCACCGATATTTGATTGTACCGAATAACCATCAAAAAGCAATAATATTGTTGACCATGAGCCTTTCTAACATTTGGTCCATGAATGGAAGAGGAAAGTGATCCTTCCTCGTTGCTTTGTTAAGCCTTCGGTGTCGATGCACATTCTACATCCGTTACCTTTCTTGTCGGCACTAATTCATCCTTGTCATTCGACACAACCGTTAAACCTCCTTTTTGGAACCACATGCACGGGCTCACCCAAGTACTATCCAAATCGGATAAATCATTCCGCTTCTAACATCTTCAAACTTCTTTTGAACTACTTCCTTCATCACCGGATTCAAGCGCCTACGAGGTTGGGCTACCGGTTTGTACTCTTCCTCCATCATGATGTTATGCATACAATAGGCCAGGCTTATGCCTTTCAAATCGGCTAGAACCCAACCAATCGCATTTTTGTTAGACTTCAAAACTTGAATTAAGCTTCCTCCTCCTTCTCCGATAATGTATTACTAATGATTCAGCTTCTTACCTCCCTCCTCTAGAAACACATACTTCAAGTGAGATGGTAGTGCTTTCAACTCAAGCTTTGGCTCTTCATCTTTGGGGTCATTTTTCAAAATTTCCACTTCTTCCTCCCATGGGTGCATTTCCTTGGAAATCTCCATTCCTTCCAAACACTCCTCAAGATATCGACTATCATCATCATCATTCACTTATTGGGTTGCTCGATAACATCAATTTTGAAGCAATCTTTCTTATCAATTGGATGCTTCATTGCTTCAAAAAGATTAAAGCAAATTTCTTCATCTTGAACCCTCACCTTCATTAAACCGTCATCAATGTCAATCATCATTCTAGCCGTCTTCATGAATGGACGGCCTAGAATTAGGGGTGCATCCACATCTTCCTCCATATCTATCACAACAAAGTCAACCGGAAAAAAGAATTTATCCACTTTTACCAACAAGTCTAGAGCTACACCATGCGGGCGAGTAATAGACTTATCCGCTAATTGCAACGTCATTTTTGTAGACTTTAATTCAATCTCCCCCAACCTCTTTACAATGGATAATGGAATCAAATTGATACTTGATCCCAAGTCAATCAATCCTTTGCCGACATAGACATCCCAATGGTAACGGACAAGGTTACACGCCCCGAATCACTTTCTTTTTTTGGAATAGTGCGTTGAATTATCACTACAACTTGCATCAACCATTATAGTTTCTTGATCCGTGTATTTTTGTCAATATGTCCTTCATGAATTTTGCATATTTCGGCATTTGCTCTAATGCCTCGATGAATGGAATATTTATTTGCAATTGCTTAAAATATCCATGAACCGAGCATAGTGCTTAGCATCATCCTTTTAGAGGGAAGGTGAGGATAAGGTAAGTTTCTTAATGGAAGAGGGACTTCCTTCTCCTTTCCTTTCTCATTTCTTTTTCTTTTCCTCCACTTTCTCCTTTTCAACTACACCATTCTCATTTTCATTTTCGACTACAACATCATTTTCAACTAAATCATCCCCCATCAACATCATCATTTTTTCAACTACAACCTCATCATCTTTTCAACTACAACTTCCTCCACCACTACTTCTTCATCCTTTTCCACTTGATCTTTTCTCTCTACTTTCTTTTCTTTTCAACAACTTTCTTTTCTCATCACAAACTCTCACTTCTAGTTGTAATAGCTTTGCAATGCTCCTTAGGATTTGCTTGAGTAGTTGGAGAAAATGATGTGAGCACTTTGGTCCGAAATTTGCTTTGCTAATTACCCCATTTGAGTTTCAAATTCTTGATAGATGCCTCCGTGCTCTTTTGGTTTGCCATAGAAGCTTGCATTAATTGAGCTAGAGTATCTTGAATGTTGGAAGATCTCACTGATTTTGAGGTTGATTTTGAGGTTGAGCTTGATTTTGATTTTGAGTTTGGTATGGATTTTGCCTAGCTTGATTGTTGTTGTCTTGTCTCCACCCGCCTTGATAACCTTGGTTAACTCTTTGTTGGTAACCTTGGCCTTGATTTTGATAAGGATAAGGAGCTCGTTGTTGGTATCCTTGCCCTTGGTTGGCCATATAATTTGCTTCTTCATTTTAGGAGGACAAAATCCGATTTGTGATCCCCTTACAATTCACAACAAGCTATTTGTTGAGCTTGTTTGTTAGATGATCCTTGCATCTCCATGATTTGTTGAGAAAGTCTTGCCATTTGTTTTATCAATTCTTGACTTGTTTCGCAAACAATTTGTTTTGCTTCGTGACTAGAGCCAATTTCAAGAACTCCCGTTTTACTTGTGCACTTCCTTGATCATGTTGAGTTTGGTGGTCATTCCTCCCATCTTCTCAATTATTTGAATTGCTTCATATTGTGTCTTTGCCATTAAAGAACCTCCATACGTAGCATCCAACAACAATTTGTGTTGAGGTTGGAGACCATTCGGAAGATATGAATTTGGCTCGTCAAAACCATGGCTAGGACACTTCCTAAGCATAGACTTATACCTTTCCCAAGCCTATTCAAAGGCTCGTTAACTCCTTGTGAAAATACGAAATTGCGGTCTTTGCCTCCATGAAGCGTGATTGAGGAAAAATCTTTCAAGAAATTTTTCTCACATTCCAATTTGTCATTGTCTCTTGTAGTTGGTCGAGATACCAATCATTTTCCTTCCCACTAAAGAATGAGGAAAAGCCTTTGAAAGTATTGCTTGCTCTTGGTCTTAGACCCGGCCGCTCCGCGATCTCATAGAACTTAGTAAGGTGGGTGTAAGGATCCTCATGGTCATGGCCATGAAAGGACTTGCATAAAGAAGTTGGAGCAAGCCCGTCTTCATCTCCGTGAACCTTGCATTTGCTTGGCGAGCAAATTGAGCGGTGAGGGTTATTTACACACCCCCTCGGTGGTGGTGGTGGTGGTGGTTGATTCTCGCCATAATGACCTCTCCTAACACGGGTGGTGTAGAAGAAGTAGATGATTCTCTTTCTCCTCTTTCTTGCCTTTTCCTAGCTAGTCTTTTCCTTCTTTTAGCACTACTATTAAGTCTTCTTGCCGTCCTTTCAATTTCGGGATCAAAAAGGAGTTGATCGGCCGGAACACTTCCTCGCATAAACTAATTCTTGAAAAAGTCTAGCCACACAAAAGAACAAAGAGAGATTAGTAGAAAAATATCTTAAAACACACAACTATTGTGATACTAGCAATATCAAACGCCAATCCCCGGCAACGGCGCCATTTTGTTGTAGGAATATTCCGCGAACAAGTATTTTTAATTATTGATTCCACAGGGATTGGTGTATATTGTAGTCTTTCAATAGAAAAGCTTATTTTAAGATTAAAGTAACCAAAGGGTTTGTTTCCTAAGCTACTAGTATCATGAATTTCCAAGCAAATAACTAAATTAGCCTTTTCAAAAGTGAGTTATGATTTGGATTCAAGAGAGTTGGAGTTTGTTTTCAATTGATGGAAGCATGTCAAGATTAGTTTCATTGACCTAGTTTCATAAGCATTTTCTTAATCAAGTGATGAACTAGTTTGATGATTTTATAAATACATATCCTCTCAATCTTGTTGATTTCTCACCAAGATTGTGAGTTTTATCATGTTAATCCTTGAATGATTTCTCACCACAACTATTGACATGATAAACATTAAGCACAATACTTGTAAACACTAACACACAAATCTATTTATATCATTTGTTCATTAGTGGATGAATATCCTAGGTCTACTTTGAAGCATCCTTTTTCAAACAAGATTCAAAGCATAAAAAGATGAAGAACAAAGATATTCAACTATATTAATCATCAACCATGTTCATACACAAGTGGATTAAAAGAAATACATACTTAGTTAGATCAACTACCTCTAATCTTGACACAAAAAGAACTTAGCCACACATTTCCATGGTTGCTTTGCTCACAAGATTGTTGGAGGAGATGATGAACAATGAAGAATCAAGAGGAAAAACTATGTTTTTCTTACAAATTCTATGCCCTAATTTTTGCAACAATGAAAGATAATTATGAAGAAGTGATGTTCCACCCTTTACAAGCCAAAAGCCAGCTGGAAGTGATGGGTTAGGTGGCTCAAAAGGTGAAAGCATGAGTCTGTCCTTTTTCTATTTTTCGCAGACCGCGCTAAGCTTGGTTATTATTTGGCGCTCATGCTAAACATGACGGTGCGACCAAGCATGCTCCTTCTTCCAAAAATTCATTCAAAAAGAATCATCCCAAAAGCTCTTCAAGTGTTCTTGAATCCAAGCTTGAGATAATTAATCAATAAACCTACAATTTAAAAGTAAACTAAGTTAAATAATATATTATAAACAAAAACTAAATAAAAACATAATTAAACTAAAATACTAGAATAAATACTACTAATTAATTAAAAGGCATTGTTAAGGACCACAAAATCATGTACAAAATAACTACAATTTGGTCCTTATGGTATTCATCAAAGACTAAGGATGAAACTTTTAAATATTTCAAAAGTTAGAAGGCTCGGTGTCGGTCTAGAAAGGTCAAGAGATTGAGAATCGACAATGACACGGAATTTTGCAATGAGGCGTTTGACAACTTTTGTGTTGCCTCTGATATTTCAAGGCATATAGTTCCTGCATGTACTCCACAACAATATGATTTGGCTGAAAGGTTTAATCGAACCATTTTTGAATGAGTTAGATGCATGTTGGCTAGTGCTAGGTTAAAAAAGGTGTTTTGGGTTAAGGTTGTTTCAATAGCTACATATCTGATAAATTGATGTCCTTCGACTACATTAGATATGAAGACACCTGAAGAATTTTGGTAGAGACATCCATTAGATCTCGACAAACTTAGAGTATTTGGATGCATAGCCTATGCTCATATTGGGCAAGACAAGATCGAACCTAGAGCTATGAGATGCATGTTTATGGGATACCCTGAAGGAGTCAAAGCTTACAGGCTATGGTGCTTAGAGCCAGGTAACAAGAGATGTATCATCAATCGAGATGTAGTTTTCAATGAAACTGAGATGGTTTTCAAGAAAAATTGATGACATTTGTCGAAGTGCATAAATATCTAAAGAGGGGTTGGAACAGGAAGAGAATCATGTTGAGGTGGAACATGTCAATCTGAATGTGTATCGGTGAAGTCGAAGAAGAAGTACAAGATCTTGATGATAGAAGAAGTCGATGAAGCAGACGATGACTACCGTTGGCAAGAGATAGACCGAGAAGAGTCATAAATCCACCTCACGGACTTGGGTATCGGATCTTATAGTTTTGCCTTAATCTTTGCGGCGAGGTTCTAGATGAAGAATCTAGAGACTATAAAGAAGTTACGGAGAGTCGAAATGAGACTAAACGGATGAAGGCCATGGATGACAAGATGAAATCTCTTCATGATAACCACACTCGGGAACTGATTAAGAAATCACACTTGTGAGTTGATTAAGAAACTTGTTGGAACTGAATTAGTCAACTAAAAGTGGATTTTTAAAATTAAGGAAGGAAATATGAAAACCATCTTTATTGGGTACAAACCATAACTACAAGGTCCATGAAACATGAAAAACAACAAACTATATGAAAATCTTATTACAAGATTGAAATGCCAAAACTAAGGACAACTTATTTAATACTGTAGTTGAGCTTCTTTTTACTCCCTAGGATCTGATAATCATCTTGTCGAATAGTTTTTTACGTACATACACTTTCTAAAAATCCAGAAAGCTATCAATGGAGTATCACATTCGCAGTCAGAATTTGTAAGACAGTGTTCACCCTCCGCTATAACAAAAAAAAAGAATAAAAACAACATTACATAATTAGGATAAAATAAGAAAACACCATAAAATATTATATCTAAGTAAAAGTAGATTTCAAAAGAAAAAAAAGCCTCTTTAATGCTAGTTGCAAAAAATATATAAAGAATGATAATCATAACATAAACAAATGGGACCAACTTAGACATATTTTCAATCTTCAGATAAGATATTGTTTTATCTCTTTATGATTTATAAGATAATGTCTTACTTAAATTACTTTATAATTTTAGCACACAGAGTTTTTTTAAACGTAATACTTATAAGGTTGTAAATATAAATATTTAATAATAATTAAATGTCTCTTAAACACATCAACGTCTTTTGTTTTCCACCTTTTACATACTTTGAAAGGACATAAAAATGTATCAATAATGTTTTAAACATTTTATAATTATTTTAAAACATTTAATATTGAAAAATAATCAAATTATAACAATATTTTTTATAAAAAAAATTGACTCTTTTTTTAAACACAAACTTAGTTTAAAAACATATATTGGTATGAAAGGAGTATTGCATTCACAGTCAACATTTTAAAAATAATTATAACCCTCCCTAATAATGAAGAAAAGGAATAAAATAAATATAACTAAAATAGAATTAAAATATTAAATTTTATAAAAAATAACTTACTATTTAGTTTTATAAGCAATGATAAAGTTGTATTGATATTTAAAACTTGAGTACTAATCCTTCTTTAAAACTTTTTTTTTTTTGTTTATTAGAGTCATCTTGATATTTATATTCGGTTAAAATTATAACATTGATACGTATTTACCTTTTTGAACCAAATATAGTCTTTAAATACTATTAATTGGTTACCAAATAGTTTTAAAAACATCTCTTCGTTAACTCATTTTAATTAGATTATTTTTGAAAAATAAAAAAATATTAATATTATAATATGGGGATTATTGTTAAGAGGGTGATAATAATATTACTAGAAGAAGAAAAAAAAGATAACTTAATATTCATAATTCTAACAAAAGAAAATCTAAAACAAGATTGAGTATAGGTGCATATTAAATTTTGTTTAGTATTAAAAATAGTGACTCAAGTGTTATAAATGACTTGCGTTTGTTAGACATTATTTTTCTTTTAGTTCAGATAATGTTAAAAATGTGTTTGTAATCAACATTCATAGATCAATATTTTGTTTGAAGTAATATTCGTTAGAAAAATAGGTCTTAGAAATATCAATATCAATAAAACAAATATAATCATGATATATTGCTCAATTACTTTTGAACAAAATAAAATAACATAACATTCTTCTATACATCACTTGCAAAAAAAATAAAAAATAAATGTAATAAAATATTGTAAATTAAAAAAAAATCTAATAACATTTCATTTCATTAAATGTTAACATTGTAAATATTATTACTATACTTAAACTCATGTATACTTTTAGAACTAAACTTTTCTTACTACTTTATATCTTTCAGCTTAACTACAAAAACAAATTTGTTCCTCTATTATCCTCTTGATATTATTTAGTATCTTTTATAATAGATAATTATTAATTATTCTATATTTAAATTTTAAAAAAATAAATTAATTTCAAACCAAATTTGATTACAATCTCATTTGTCAGCATCGATATAAAATAATGTGAGGAGAAAGAATATGGTTTTTGTTTACTAATTAATGTGAATCAGTTACAACATAAATGTAGTATTTCATGTGATGTTGTGGAAATTTATATGAATAAGTTACAACATAAAGTAGTATTATAAATGAATATGTTAGTATGGAAACACACCTAAGTTCATATTTATACAACGTCCAATAAGAGAAGAGACAATTTTAAATTTATTTAATTGGATTCATGAGGTGGTTTTGATTATGAAGGAGCGAAAAAAATATTATATTTATTTTTTAATCAATTAAAATTTTTTGTTGATGGTAAATGTTGCAACAAATATTTTGAATTTTTTTGAATTTTTCTCTCCTTGATTCTGGAAATCTGAGTGAATCATAGTGAGGGTTTGATCTTGATTCTGTATTGAATCCTCTAACTATTTCCCATCTATCTGATTTTGGAGAGACTGTCAAAGTTCTATCTTCTTGAAAATTTTGATCTCGCATCGTTTCCTTTTTTGTTCGTTTACTATGTTTTTTGTGGAAAACATGAATGACTGACATATTTTAAGGAGATGGATCCTACAATCAATTAGTTCTTGGCTCTGGTATCAAATCTTCCAAGATTGTAGTTGTCTGTTTTATTTTGACACAGTATGAACAATAACTTGTTGGCTTTTATATCTCGATTCTGGAAATCTTCGAAGGACAATGAAATCAAATAGGGATTTGTGGTATAACAATCTGGGTGACAACAGTTGGATAAATAAAATTGGAGGGATTGCAGGAATCGTTTCTTTCTGTCTTGAACCAAATTATGAGAGTATGAAGGGATTTGGTCTCCTTGAGGACATCACATGCAATCACTCTATTAATTTCAGGATCAAAGTGTGTCTGCTGGTTTGTAGTTTAAATACTCATAAGATGCAACTCTTTCTTCACCATCTCATGTTTCTAGTCACTAGAAAAATCATAATCACAGTGTGCTTGTGCCTACTCTACGTTACTACGATGGAACATTCAAATTTTGCTACTAGTGAAGGGGTGGGGCGTGTCAACGTTAACCCATCCAATTTATCACCCGAAGAGATTCTGGACCTGTGTTTAGTTGGGTCAGTGATGATGACTAAAACTATCAGGTTTATTGTGCTGCAAGATGTGGTGGCAAAGATGTGACAACCGGGGCAACATATGGACATCACTAAGATAGATGAGAAGAAATACTTGTTCCAATTCTATCACGCCTGGGATATGGAACGAGTTATGCAAGGAGGACCATGGCTCTTCTAGAATTTCATGGTGGTAATTCGAAAATTGCAAATTGGAGAAAACCCACTCCCAGTGTCGTTGAATGAGGCTGAGGTTTGGGTTCAAGTCCATCAACTACCTTTTGGCTTTATGAGTGAGGAAGTTGGTGTTCTTATCGGGAGTCACATTGGAAGGTTTGGTCGGTATGATGAACATAACAATTTTGCTGCTTAGAGGAAATACATAGGGATTAGGGTGAGTATCAACTTGAAATCACCTCTTAAGAAGAACTGGTCATTTGAGAGGGCGACAGGTGATAGAGTGGATGTTGTCTTCAAGTTCGAAAAACTTGAAATTTTTTGTTTCTTGTGCAGCCTAATTGGCCACATGGAAAATTTCTACCAATGGAAATTCTATCAAGCGTGGGTACTCAATCAAAGGTTGGGGAATTTCTGCGGTGAATCAAATATGGTTGGTGGTAGCGGAGGTACAAACAAGTGGCTGTGTCATGGCCGAAACAACGGAGCAAACGAGATTCAATCTGTAGCTGAAGGTACAAATAATAGCACCAACAACATCACCAAAATTGAGCACAGGGAGCACAGAAGAGTAATCATTAACAAGGATCAAATATCGAAAAAGTTTCTATTCTACAAACTTGCTGATAGGAAAGATAAAGATTCTAAATTAAAAGTTGGTTTGTGTTTGATCCTCCTATTAGAGGGGAAGACACGGCTAAAAAGATTGTTATATCGTCTAATGTCAAAGAAGACCATGTAACTCTCACTGAATTATCTGTTTGCCTAGCCAATAAAATGTATGTTATCCATTCTAAGGTTGCTATGCTGCAGACAAATCGATTCCAACAAATTCCAACCGAACTTCTAGCTATCACAGACAAACCGTCCTTGTCGGGTATCAAAATCCAATCTCACCGTGTGGATTTGTCTAAAGGGATATTCAGGATCTTCGATAACGGTATGTTTGTGCCACAAAGTGAAGGTAACAATACTCACCTATATAGCCAGTTGCTGTTGACGAATGGGCAGAGTTCTACTCCGACCAAAGAGGGAAGAAAGGTTTTTCTTCATGTGACAGATGCGAAATTTGGAGGCAATCCGTCACGGGCTGCTAGATAAGACCTGCTGTTCCAATTATCATGGAAAGGCTTTGATTACCTCGACAACTGATGAGGAGAATTCAAGACTTTTTGGACAACATACTAATGATGTCGATGTGATCGATTCCAAGTTGGAGGGGCTTCCAAAGGCTAAACTACTATCTAAATCAGAACTAAAGATATTTACTGCGTTCAAAGCTAACAACACTGATACAAGATTCGGTACCTGTAAGTGTTTTAAGTTGGCATTAATTTTTGGTAAAACTAGACTATGGAAATGTCTTGATAAAAGTCATGACATTCAGAGATTGAAGATAAATCCTACATGACAAGGATGTTTAAGTACAACTCAGATCTGGAAGCAAGTACTGTGCTGGAAATTCTGCAGAAGTTTGACTGATGTCATAACAGATGTTATGACATTACGTGTGACATTTATGCGTCTGTTTTCTGAGATTTTTAGGAAGTTTGTTGGTGTTTTATTATTGTTATATGTTATTAGATTACATGCTCACGTGGCTAAATTGGTTAATCTTAGTTAAACCTAAATTGGTTGTTGAAAAGACCAAGTTTTAGGATTAATTAAGTAAACCCTAGCTATCTTTATGGAAGCCCAAAGCTGAATGCTTCTATAATAGGAATAGAACCCTTACTCTGTTGCGCCTCTTGTGTATTGAAGATTTAGCGGGTTATATTTTGTGTAATTCTAGTTACTCTTGTGAGCCAAGCAATTGTCAATTGATAAGTGCCTTGGACTAGGATTTAGTTGTAAGGTTGTTTATCACTCAAAGCTTTGAAGCACGAGTGTTGTGTCTCTTGATTAAAGCTTTGAAGCAAAATCAAGTTTGTCTATTGAATAGTGTCTTCAATTCAATTAATCAATAGGTTGATATCACTGCGTGATTGAGGAGTAGTAGGAACTCGGTCTAAGTATGACTTAGATTGAAGTTGTATTGGGTAGGTTTTAAGTGAAGGAGATAAGTGGTTGGTTTATTCACAATTAATTCTCTTGATAGTGAATTTCCTTCTTGGCTTGGTAGCCCCGGATGTAGGTGTAGTTACACTGGGTAAACAATTTATTGTGTTCTTTATTCTTTTTAAATTTACTATGTGAATTGTTAGCAGTGTCGAATCTTGTGTCATAACATCTCACATACGCTCTGAATTTCAATTGGCATCGAGGCGGGCACACTGTTATTTCAGGTGAGATCTAGGGATAATAGTTTACGGAGTTATGGATAAGGAAGGAGGATTTGGAGGTAGACCACCCATCTTGGATGGATCTAATTATGATTCTTGGAAACCTCGTATGGTTGCCTTTTTGAGGTCACTGGATATTAAAGCTTGGAGAGCTGCTGACAAAGGATGGAAACATCCCACCAAGCTTGAGAAAGATGGGACTTCTGTCTTGAAACCTGAGGAAGAATGGAGCAAAGAAGAAGAGGAGCTAGCTCTGGGAAACTCTAAAGCATTGAATGCCTTATTCAATGGAATTGACAGAAATATCTTCAGATTAGTACATCAATGTGAGCTGGCCAAGGATGTTTGGGACACTCTCAAAACTACTCATGAGGGGACATCCAAGGTGAAGATGTCAAGACTTGAGATGCTCACTACCAAATTTGAGAATTTGAAGATGAAAGAAGATGAGACCATTCATGAGTTTCACATGAATATCTTGGAGATTGCCAACACCTCAGGAGCACTGGGAGAAAAGATGTCAGAAGAAAAGCTAGTGAGAAAGATTCTCAGATCATTGCCTAAAAGGTTTGCAATGAAAGTAGCGCTATAGAAGCTCGGGATATCGGTACCTTGAAAGTGGAAGAACTTGTTGGATCTCTTAGACATTTGAGATGGGGATCGGTGAGAATGTTGGCGGAAGAACAAGAGCATAGCCCTTGTATCCAATCTTGAAGAGGAATGCAAGGAGGATGATGAAGAGAAGATATCGAAGCTATAGCTATGCTTGGAAGGCAGTTCAACAAACTCATCAGAGGATTGACCCAAAGTCAAGGTCAATGTCAAGAACATTTCATCGACATCGAGATCTTATGACTCCACAAATGATCCAAGTCGGAAGAAAAGAAAGTCAAAGCGGAGGAATCGGTGTCATGGTTGTGAAGGATATGGGCATATTAAATTTGAATGTCCTACCTTTCTAAAACAAAAAGAAAGGAATGGGCGTCACTTGGTGCGATGGTGACTCGAAGTGAATCAAGAAGAAGCCAAACTTGTCACTGCTCTCGGGTGTGCAATTCGATATGGATTCTAGTGATGAGGAAGTGACATTTGAAGAGCTTGCTAAGACCTACAAGAAGTGTGTGAAGTGGTGAAGTATGTCGAAAATGAGAAAGAAAAGCGATTGTGAAGTTGGAGGCGAGAATGTAAAGTTGGAGGTGAGAGAAAACAACATTACTATAAGTCACCTCAGCGGTGAAATTATAGTGTTGAACTCAAACTTGATCGGATGTCTAAGTCATCAAAATGTTGACATCTGATCGATAAGTTGGAGGAAATCCTTGACTTGACGATCGCGGAAATAAGCATGGCACGGGATATGAATCGCAAGGAAATCTCGGTGACAAGAAGAAGAACGGACACTGCAAACCAATGTCAAAGAAGATTGAAACAACCGGTGAACCTCATCCGATAACTTTATCAATGAAGTCGCCATCGAGCGTTTTTATCTCACAAAAGGAGAAAGGTGAGCGTCGCGAAAACCTAAAAGGGATAAGGCATGGTCTTGTGACCGAGAGGTAGGGTAAGGGAATCTATTACGCGAAGGGAAGGTATTAGCACCCAACACGCCCGTAGTACTCTACGGTATCCACTTCTATTTTCAGTCTAATATGTGTGTTTATATCTATTTACTACTTAATTGCTATATACGTATGCTAAAAGAGAATGCATGTGAAAGAAAAGAAAAATAAAGAACACCAGCGAAAAGAAGGAAGTATTTACAAAGTTTGCTCGATCGAGCCCCGTGACAAGATGCCTACGTATTCCCGCGTGCAATGGGAAAGTCAGAGCGCCGTAGTTCGGCTCACATTTTTTGATGGGTTATGTGTTTTTTAATTATGAAAATATTTTAAAACAAAAGAAAACCCGTAGGCAAAAGATTTGCATTGGTTGGTTGTTTTACCTTTGAAAAGGAGTTTGAACCATTATTAAGTGTTTTAATTTGCAAAAGAAAAGAAAACAATTTTAGTTTTATTACATGCATGGATGCAAAAGAAGCGTAAAACAAACAAGAAACTATCTAATGCTATCCCTAATGTCATCATGCATGGATTACGACCTAAGGTCTAACTCGAATCACTACCTAAGATAGAGTCGAGAGAATCCTAAAGGAACATGGCAAGGTTTACAACCTAGATCTATGTCTATCTCGAATCGCTAGCTAAAGTAGAGTCGAAGATGACAAAAAGGATGGAAAAGGTGTAAAACCTAAGTCTATGTCCATCTCGAATCACTAACTAAAGTAGAGTCGAAGGCGACAAAAGGGATAAACAAGCAAGTGCTTTGGCGCACAAACAATGCAATGCGAAACAAATGTCAAACAATCGTAGGCATAACCTACTGAGCAACGATGCGAGTTCAGCAATAAATGCGAACCCCATGAATGAGTGGAGAGTCGAATAGGGGACTCTTGCCACTTTTATTATTGACTCGATAAAGGCAACACGATTCGCGTGTCTTGGTGACGGACTAGAGCTGTGCGGGGGTTGATTGGATCCTTTCTTCCGGCTTGCCCATATATCAATGACTCGATGACGGAAATATAAAGAGGACTTAGCTAAGTGGTGCCACGTCGGGTGTCTAACCACTCTATGCAACCTGTAAACACTACGAGAATTACCTCCCTATGCGGATGGAGGATTTTAAACAAACCAAACACAATTAGCAAAGCAGAATCGCCCTAAGCGGGTCTTTAAATAAACCAGAGGGTTCTGAACATGCTCAAACTACGGAAGCCCCCATACATCTATTCCTACTTCCATGGCAAGGAAAGCAGTAAAATCCTACTTTTCATGCTCTCTAGAAAAGTGGTAAAGAAATGCGGTAAATAAAGTAAAATAAATACCCGACGGATATTAAATCCGAAGAGCAACGCAAGCTATAGAAATACTCCAGAAAACTTCAAGTACTGCTGGCACGCAATAAGAAAATCCGGTGAGAAGTGTGCAGAGACACAAAAAGCATAATCAGAATGTGCGTCATACACATCTGAATCAAATACACCTGCACAAGATCATAATCTAGACAAACAGATACAGAATACACACACATGTGTGCAACATAAAAAATATGGATTGTATACGTCCAAATCAATAGTATAACGCTCCGCGTACCTCGCATACAAAACAGAATGTCAGAAACAGCAATGCGGCTTTTAAATAAAGCATAAAACGCAAAAAATGATTATTTACAATGAAATCAAAATAAATTTGAAATTTTACTTACAACACTAAGATAAGGTATACTTCCAACTATAGTTAAACGTTATAAAAATATCTTAGAGTTTCTAAAAAATGTGACACTATACTCCTAAGTCGACTATAAAAGAAAAAAAACATCTAAATGTATTATTTAAAAAAAGAATTAGAATTAATTGCAAAAATATTTAAAAAATGTCAAAATATTCTAATATCCTAAAAATATCAGAAACTATTTTTATATGTTTTTATAATTGAAACAATCGAAATCGGAAGTTAAATTGAAATTGCATGGAAATTGTGAAACATGGAAACAGGGGGTGTATTGCTGAATTCCAGTTTAAACTAAATCTATTGAATCGCTGCTATGGGCTAAAAACGTGAGGTGTTTCATGAATTTCGCTGGGCCCAGTCAGGATTTTGCTAAGCCCCTTCAGCTTTTTTCCTAAGTCCATTTGCGTTTTTCCAAATAACATTACTATTATTTTTCAATATTCAGATTTTTATTTTATACTACACGTCACGTTATTTATGTAACACAACATGTTATCAATTGGGCAACTAAACTTAAGTTATATTTTCAGATTTTAATTTTTAAATAAAAGGAAAAGACACGTGTTGCAATCTAAACAGTGAGCATGGGAAAAATGCATGAACGAATGGATGGTGCCACGCATAGGGTTCACAGGAGCTTGCCGGAACCAGCCTTCTTCTCCGATGACTTCTTCGTCGGAGACGGTGAGATTTTGGCCGAAGTTCAAGAAATTACCACATAACCACTCGCGTTGTTGCGTAGATTCCGAACCCCAAACTCATCCATCCTTACTCACACGGCATCAGCAAGAAACTAGAGTGTAAAAAAAACGGATCTGAGAATAAAAAATTGCGTATCCGAAATCGCTTCTAAACCTACTGCTCTAATGCAAGCTCTACCTATTCAGCACTCTCAGATGCAATAGACGGAATCAATACATGGACTTAATACGTAGAATGATGAATCGTGAAGATTTACCTGAAAGTATTTCGTAAAAGATGAGGAAAACTTCAGAAAATCTCACAGTTGTCCACGATTCCCCGAGGCAGAAGATAGGATACTCAACTTTCTTCAATTCTCTGAGAAATAAACTCAGTGAACGTTTGATCTTCGAGGATAAGCGAAAACGCAGGCCTGAATCTTGCACTTTCTGAACGCTGTGAGAATTGTGACGAACCTTTCTTCATTGATCATAACCATCAGCAGTAGGAGCAAGAATCGTCATGATGAAAGGCTTGATGCACTCTATGCTGAAGGAGAACGATAGATCAGATGGTGATTCGTTCTTGTTACTGAGGAATTTGTTGGAACAAAAATGAAGAGCGAGAGAGTTGAAGAAGAATGAAGGAGCAGTGGTGGCGTGAGTTTGTTGTTACAGTGAAGAATGATGGTGAAAGAAGGTTCAGATTCGTCGAGCAGTGGAGATGAATCAAAGAAAAATAATGGTGAAGATGGAAGAGGAGGAGTGTGTGAAGTGGGTGAAGGAGAATTCTGTTGTTAGAGAGTGTGTTTCCTGTGTTGATGATTATGCAGAGAAAGAGAGGGAGCAGAAAATTTGTTACACCAAAAGTGAGAGGAAAAAAATGCCCCCCCTGTTATCGTGCAGAGTGAAAGGAAGAAATGGGAGTGTGGTTCCAGCTGTGTATGAAAGCAGTGTCCAGAGAAAAGAAAAACATCACAACCGATTCTGTTGCGGATAAAAAGGGAGTGAGCAAGAAAATATGGAGAGAAATCACGTGCTTGCTGTAAGGATTTTCTAAATGAAGAAAAATTGTCCATTCCCTCCAATTCACACACACACTTCATGGCATTACATCTCGGCATACACGCGTTTCTGATACAACATCGAAAGACCAAAGTTGTAGAGCATACTTCCGTGAACAGTTTCTGTGTTTGGAGTTTTTCGAATCGAGACCTGTAGCATACTTTAAATCGGGTCTGAAGTTGCGGCATCGAAACTGATTGCCAAATCATGGAATTTTCTAAACATTGTCCAGCCATTTACTCATGTCGGATGTGCCACTTTATGAACTCGTAACTCTTACGATATTCGACCAGACGATACAAACCCGGTACCGTTGGAAATCTCGCGTGTGATACAACAACTTTATAGTTCGACAAAAATCCAAACGAAGCCTTTATCATCGAATAAAAAGTGTTTGAAGTTTGTACCATGACTGTTCGATGAAATGCCTGGCCTGGCTGGGCAAGTTTTGGTGCATGTCTTGCGGCAATTTCCAACTTGAATCATTGATTACGGCCCATTTCCCGTTCCATCGTCCGAAATGAAAAGTTTCTAAATGGAACTTATGGAGGACACCGCAAACTTCATCTTCGTGTTCTGCATTTTTCCGTGCGGTGATCGGATCAACAAGAAAACAGCTCGAACATACGCACAAAAATGTTCAATGAAATCGTCCACAACCATGGCAAAAATGCTTGTGCTGTCTCGTATTTGGCAACTTCAAACTGTCACTTACGGCGTTCCGTATCTTTCGCTCCGCGTCCGAAGCGAAAAAGTTTCTAAACGGAACTTGTAGATGGAATTACGAACTCCAACTTTCGTGTTTGGAATTTTTCCGTGCAGCGACCGAATCGATGACGAAAATAACCCTGAACATGCGCACAAAACTGTTCGATCTGATGCAAACATAACGAGTTCTTATTTTCCGAGCTTTATAATTTCCGATTCGAGTCCCGAATGAATTCGACTTCTTCAGTAAAGTTCTAGATTGCCGTGAGATGAACAACTTTTCAGTTGAATATTTTTTATTCAGACCACGAACTATGATAAAATCGACCCTGAAACTGTCAGCTTGAGCATAGGAACAAACACTTCAAAATATTTCTAAGTGTTGAGTTTTGAGAAATGGTAAACCGTAACTTCGAGCTTCGTAATTTTGATCCGTTTCCGAATGGATTCGATTTCTTCACAAAGTTGTAGATTGCCGCTAAATGAACAACTTTGATTTTGAACTCGACTCAAATCGGCCTCGAAACACGTGTAAAATATCTTGAGTCACGCTTGAACATGTTAAAAACACCCAAAATTTTACTAACTGTAAAACTTCAAAGTTATGAACTTCAAACTTCGGAGAACTTTATAACTCGAAATTCGGGCATTTCTGGAAAAATCTTCACAACGACAAAGTCGAATACAATCGCTCTTCCAACGACTATCAATTCACTAACCCGACCCGCAGAAGAGGCGGATGCGGCAACATGGCTCGTGAACACAAAGTGCTTAAAACTTAGAAATTTTTTCTAAGTCCAAGATTACTTAAAATGCAAGAAACCTCATTTTCACCCGATTCTTCCGATTTTCCTCAACAAATGATCGCATTTTCTCAAATGTCGACTTTTGACAATAATTTTGACCCGAAATTCCGCCCGGTCAAACTTTGACTTTTGTTGACTTTTTGATACATGCACTCAAATATCATTTTATCCGTCCGTTCTTGGTTTTCTGATGAATCGCGCGGATCGATAAGTCGTGTACTGACACTTCAAAACTCACAGAAAGCCATAGAATCAATTCAGGCTCAAATATTCGAACACAACACATTGTAACTCGAAACTGCAATCAATATCCATCTGATAGGCGATCGAAACACCAAAACTTCAATTCACGAGATAATCAGAAGCTTCTGGATACACATATCTTGCGTATTGAGATGTCGCTCGAAATAACAGAACCTCAGATACTCATCTTTTGAAACCAAACCTCATCTTCAGAATTGCACAGGCTCACACGATTTGGAAAATTCCGAACCCATGTTCAATGCATGAATGATATGTATGCGATGCACCTACTGATTAAATGTAAGCCAATTATTTATAAAAAAATATAAATTGAAAAAACTCGCGCGATGGGGGTCATCTTCCCCGGTTCAAATTTCTCAGACCTATACTAACAGGCATTTTGTGGCTAAAACCTATAGTGATGGCTTCGTCCATCACTATAACACCTGCAAATTCGGAAAATTTAGTACAAGTAATATAAATTCATGGTGAGGGCAGGAATCGATTGCAATCAAGCCCCTGATCACGAATATGTCCTTGGTTTGGTCCAATTTTGTCTATTTTGAATAACCATAATTTGGAGCTTTGAAACCCTAACAATGGTGTAGCTCGATCCCTGCATCTAAACTCAAATCACACCACCCATATAGCTTGCAAACATCATTCTAAGCATGAACAAACAATCAAAACATGTTAAATATGTATATATGATCAAAATCGAAACTGAAAAATATAAGTGCAAACCGTGTTCTTGTTTTTGAGTTTCAGGATGTTTTGATCGATGGTGATATTTGGTTAGCTTGAAAACACCAAGGAATTGAGCGGAATGCTTGGAATGGCACAAGCGATGCAAAACTTGACTGCTAGGTAACTTGAATGCCACGGTTTTTGAGTTAGGTTAGTGTTCTTGGCTGCCAATTTTAGTCCTTTGTGATCTAAACATCTTATGTATATAGGAAGCATTTTAGGTCAAGAATTGAGAGGAAAATATATTGCATTCAATGTGAAAATATTTGATTTGAAAATCTTTCACATTTGCATCCAAAGTTTCCAAATTGGTCTCAATCTTGTGCAATCAAGTTTTGTACGAAATTAGCCAGCTAGAATGACTATCTTGGATCTCAAGAATGACAAATATCCAGCCTTGCATCAATTAATTTGATTTTAGTCTTTTATTTTAATTAAAATTGGATTTAAATGAATAAAATCCAAAATAAATAAAATAAAATAAAAGGAGGCATGTAAATGGAATTGGAGGTCATGGATAATCTCAAGAATAAGTTTGGATCACAAAAACTTAGGCCCGTTTAGAAAAAGTTTGAATTTGCTAAGTATTTCTCTTCATTGACCTCTTCAAAAATGTCAAACTTGCACAACTTGTATCTTGCTTAATTTTCAACATTTTTAAGTGTTCTTGGACTTTTTAGAAATATCAAGATGTCCTATAAACACTATTTTTTGTTTCATCTTCATTGAAGTTTCCATGTTCATGTACACTACTTTGCAAAAAGATGACTTTTTGTTGACTTTTGAAGGACCTATAATGTCTTGATCCATAACTCTCAAATGAAGCATTTTTTGGCAAAAGCTTGTGAGACATGAATTTGTAGAGAATTTAATTCTCAACAAAATTAGCATTGGTGGAAAAAATTCTGATAAAGTTTGTGAAAGTTATGCTTGGTCAAAGTTCTGTTGACTTTTCCTTGCGAAACCCTAATTTGGAAACTTTGATTTTGATCAAATCTTGGGTTTCTTGAAGAATAATGATCAACCCTTTATCAAATGATTAATGTGACTTCAAAATCTTGATGTTGACCAAAAATGATGAAGTTTGATTGTATCTTTACCACAGTTGACTTTTTGTCTAATACAATTGATTTTCAACCATCTGAGCAATTGACTGAGCAAACTTGAGCTGTGAGGCTTGATACTTGACACAATGATCCCTTGAGACATATGGGAGGTATTATGACCACTTGAGGCATTAGAGTTTATTTTGACTTGAGAGAATCAAAATCCTAGTTGTGGGTTGTTTGCTTAGGAGAGGGTTCATCTAGTCAACCCTTAAGAAATTCTTGGGTATGGAGATGTGGATTGTCTTGAGAAATAGGAGGGAAATTTTTGGGGTATAACAAACTAAAAGTGACTAACTTTTACAATATCTAAGACAGTAATGTTAGACTTCTCAAGAATACATACTAACTGGTCCCTTAAGGAAAATCAAACAACTGTTTGAAAAAAGTTTGTTTATAATGAAGGTGCTTCTACACAAGCAAATATGTAAACTTTATATTCAAGAATATTGACCTAGAAAATATGAAATCTATGAACAATATACACAAAATATGAATGTATAAGCGTGAAAGGGTAGTAATTGAGCATCCATCTCTCTAAGTCTTCAAGCCCTTTTATAGCCAAATAAAATATAATAATTGTTGGAGGGTATTTTGGAAATTCGGAAAGTTGGCAAATTGAACAATCACGTGGGGACAAGATCATATGCAACATCGTCCTTCATGGTAGTGGAATGAGATAATTTGTTTGTACCATGTACTATTCTACCCGTGCGTTAGCTTCTTTCTTGACGTCGGAGGCTTCGAGAATGCATTGAAGGAAGGAGAATAACATAGTTATTTAGAAATTCAAGTCTTTAGAATCTTAAGAACTTCCTCTTGAATATTCAGCACTTGGTCTTCAAAACTCATAGAAACAAGGATCATAAGAACTTTAATTCTTAAGAATCTTAAGAACTCCCTCTTGGGATCTTGACACTTGGTCTTGAACCTCGTAGAAACTAGGATCACAAGAACTTAAAGTCTTCAAAATCTATAGAACTTCGTCTTTAGAAGCTTCAACACTTTGTATTGAGAACCTCTGTCTTCATAAACATAACTCTTTAGCATCGGGACTTGATTAGAACTCATCTTGGACCTTTAGAACATGCTTTCTAAGGCGAATACCGAGTCACTACTTAATAGAGTAACTCCTTCACAAACCCATCCGTCTATGATACCCTTCGTCTCCATTGCATACCAACTGAAGTATCACTCCTAAGTGAAATTCAACCAACTTCTAGCCTCACCTTCGTCCAACTGCTCCATATGTTGGACGTTCTTCAACCAAATCCACTATCGAACACCAACCATTATTCCCCATTTTTGTTTCCTCCTTTCATCCCTCCTTTACCCACCTCTCATAGCCATCATCCAACCAAACCTTCAACACCATTATGAACTCCCTCTATCAATAGTAGAATAACACAATCCCACCTTTCCTCACTTAACCTCATATTTTGTGAGTTTTGGTTAACTTCACATTTCCTTTTATTTAATTTAATTTTTGGTTTAATGTTAGAATTGTGTTGATGTTATTGAGTTGTTTGGTTTAATTTTAGTGATGATTTTTAATGAAATACCATATTGACTTGTGTTAATTTGTGTTGAGGTTATGATTAGTTGGAATGTTGATGTTTCTATTGTGTTTGGTTTATGTTGACTTGAATAATTATTTCAATGTCAATACCATTTTGTTTGAGTTAATTGTGAAATTTTTGTATTGGATTTATGGTGATGTTTGTGTCAATTTGGAATGAGATTTTAATGTTGGAATATAATACACTTTGAAGTCAAACTTGAGTGATTTTGATTGAAACTTAGATGAATGATTGTGGTGTTTACTTGTTTTGCATTGTTGAATTTCTAATTATATATGTGATGTAGTTTGATGCATTACCATGTTGCTTATTTAATTTAAGATGTGTTGATGTTTTGATTCTTGAGACTTGAATTTGATTGATGAAATTTGTTGTGGCATATTCAGTGTTTCTCATTGGCTTTTAACATGATTTTGGTGAGACTTTTGAACCTTCTCTTGTATGTGTCAGGGCTTCCTGGATATCATTCGCATGATTTAAATTTGTTATGAACTTGATCATTTCATTTTGAAGTGGAATTGAGTAGTAACTTAAGTTAGTAGTAGTTTAACTTGATTTTAATGATATTAGGATGCTATTTGTATTGATTTTGATTAAAAAATTCAACCATGGCATTACTTTTTCGTTTCCATTTGTGCTAAACGTGTTTGAGATGAATTTTTTGAGACTCGTTTCATATGCGTAATTGCTGCCCAATTTTGTTTTGTATTGCAAAAGCTTGTTTCAATCTTATTTTCTCATGTATTGAATACATTTTGGGTGCCAATTCGAGTCCATACCATGTGTTGGTTGTTTAGAGGAACGAAATGATTATTTTGAAGATATGAAAAACAATTTTAGGATGTTTTGACTCATGAACTCTAATTCCTTATCTTCTTCTCCTGAAAAGTATTGAGTCTTTGTTTACTTAACTTTTTTTATGATTTAAGCTTTGTTCTTTCATGAGTTGAAGTTTTTGTCCCTTAATTGTGATTTGATTAAATTTTGTTTGAGAAAATTTCATGAGACTTATGGTTGCAGTTCATCGTTTACCATCTACTTTGTTGATTCTCATAATTGAATAATATGTAATTTTGAACCATGTTTTCCACTCTGGTATTCATTCAAATCAAGAAAAAAGAAGATCATAGAGAATATGGCAAGATGATTCAAATGCTTAAAGATGAAAAAACCAAACTGGAGAATCATCGTCCTCGTCTTGATCCTATCATTACAAATCCAACCAATCCTTCGAAAAGAACATACTCAATCATTGAATGATCAGCATCTGACGAAGGATCATCTTGTTCAAACAACAACAAATAATTTTCTCCAACATCAGATTAAAGGGCGTTTATATTTTGTGAATCCTCTTACTAGGGATGTCGAGGACACAGTCCCCGTTAGGTCCACGGAAGTTGACGAGCAGGGAAAAGAGGTCGACAGGTTGAAAGCGCGGTTTCCGTTGGAGTGACAGAAAAAACACTATGACCGGGGAGTGTTAAGGACCAAATTGTAGCTATTTTGTACATGATTTTGTGGTCCTTAACAATGTCTTTTTAATTAATTAGTAGTATTTATTCTAGTAATTTGGTTTAATTAGGTTTTTATTTAGTTTTTGTTCATAATATATTATTTAACTTAGTTTACTCTTAATTGTAGGTTTTTATTGATTAATTCTCCTAAGCTTGGATTCAAGGACTCTTGAAGAGCTTTTGGGATGATTCTTTTTGAAGATATTTTTGGATGAAGAAGCATGCTACAGTCGCTATTCAGCAGGTCGCGACTTAACCGAGCTTAAGCGGCTGTGAAAATCGGAAAAGGACGGACCCATGCTTTCACCTTTTGGCCACCTAACCCATCACTTCCAGCTGACTTTTGGCTTGTCGAGGGTGGAACTTCACTTCATCATAATCACTTTTCATCTTTGTAAAATTAGGGCAAAATTGTAAAGAAAAACCATAGTTTTCTTCTTAATTTCTTCATGTTCATCATCTCTACCAACAATCTTGAGAGCAAAGCAACCATGGAAATGAGTAGCTAAGTTCTTTTTGTGTCAAGATTAGAGGTAGTTGATCTAACTAGTATGTATTTCTTTTAATCCATTTGTGTATGAACATGGTTGATGATCAATATAGTTGAATATCTTTGTTCTTCATCTTTTGCTTTGAGTCTTACTCTGAAAAGAATACTTAAATGTAGACCTAGGATATTCATCCACTAATGAACAAATGCTAGGGATAGATTTGTGTGTTAGTGTTTACAAATATTGAACTTAATTATTATCATGTCAATAGTTGTAGTGAGGGATCATGCAAAGATTAACATGATAACATTCACAATCTTGGTGAGAAATCTACATGATTGAGAGGATATGTATTTATAGAAATCATCTACTATGTTCATCACTTGATTAATAGAATGCATATGAAATTAGGTCAATGAAACTAATCTTGACATGTTTCAATCAATTACAAACAAACTCCAACTCTCTTGAATCCAAACCATAACTCTCTTTTGAAAATATTAATTTAGTTATTTGTTTGGAAACTCATGGTACTAGTAGAGTAGATAACAAACCCTTTGGTTACATACTCTTAAAATACACTTTTCTATTGAAAGACTACAATATACACCAATCCCTGTGGAATCGATAATTAAAAATACTTGTTCGCGGATAATACCTACAACAAAAATGGCGTCGTTGCCGGGGATTGGCGTTTCATATTGTTAGTATCGCAATAGTTGTGTGTTTTAAGACATTTTTCTACTAATCTCTCTTTGTTTCTTTTGTGTGGGTAAACTTTTTCAGGAATTAGTTTATGCGAGGAAGTATTCAGGCCCATCAACTCCTTTTCGATCCCGAAATTGAAAGGACGGCTAGAAGACTTAATAGTAGTGCTAAAAGAAGGAAAAGACTAGCTAGGAAAAGGCAAGAAAGAGGAGAAAGAGGAGAAAGAGGAGAATCATCTACTTCTTCTACACCACACGTGTTAGGAGAAGTCATCACTATGGCGGAGAATCAACCACCACCACCACCACCACCACGGGGGCCTTGTGTCAATAGCCCTCGTCACACTACTCAATTTGCTCGCCAAGCAAATGCAAGGGCGGAGATGAAGCGGGCTTGCTTGACTTCTATATGCAAGTCCATTTCATGGCCATGACCATGAAGATCCTTACACCCATCTTACTAAGTTCTATGAGATCACGGGAGCGGCCGGGGCTCCGGAAGATCAAGAAGAACAATACTTTCAAAGGCTCTTCCCTCATTCTCTAGTGGGGAAGGCAAATGATTGGTATCTAGACCAATTGCAAGAAACAATGACAAATTGGAATGTTTTGGAGGAAAAATTTCTTGAACGATTTTTCCCTCAATCACGTTTCATGGAGGCAAAGACCAATTTGGTATTTTCACAAGGAGTAAACGAGCCTTTGAATAGGGCTTGGGAAAGGTATAAGTCTATGCTTAGGAAGTGTCCTAGCCATGGTTTTGATGAGCTCACCCAATTCATATTTTTGAAATGGTCTCCAACCTCAACACAAATTGTTGTTGGATGCTACTGGGGGAGGTTCTTTGATGGCAAAAACACCATATGAAGCAATTCAAATAATTGAGAAGATGGGAGGAATGACCACCAAACTCAACATGATCAGGAGGTGCACAAGTAAGCGGGAGTTCTTGAAATTGGCTCGAGTCATGAAGCACTTGTGGCGCAAAACAAATTATTTGAAACAAGTTGAAGAATTGACAAAACAAATGGCAAGACTTCCTCAACAAATCATGGAGTTGCAAGGAACATCAAGCAAGCAAGCTCACCAAATAGCTTGTTGTGAATTGTGTAAAGGGGATCATAAAACCGGATTTTGTCCTCCGGAAAATGAAGAAGCAAACTATATGGCCAACCAGGGCAAGGATACCAACAACGAGCTACCCTTATCAAAATCAAGGCCAAGGTTACCAACAAAGGGGTAACCAAGGTTATCAAGGCGGTTGGAGACAAGACAATAACAACCAAGCTAGGCAAAATCCATATCAAACTCAAAATCAAAATCAAGCTCAACCACAAAATCAACCTCAAAATCAAGTGAGATCTTCCAACATTCAAGACACTCTAGCTCAATTTAAGCTTCTATGGCAAATCAAAAAGCACGGAGGCATCTATCAAGAATTTGGAAACTCAAATGGGACAACTAGCCAAGCAAATTTCCGAACAAAAGGCTTCAACATCATTTTCTCCAACTACTCAAGAAAATCCAAATGAGATAACGAAGGGTGAAAGCGATGAAATTGTAGAGGAGGATGAGTCAGATGTTGTATTTGAAAATGAAAATGAGAATGGTGTAGTTGAAAAGGAGAAAGTGGAGGAAAAGAAGAAGAAAATGAGAAAGGGAAAGGAGAAGGAAGTCACTTTTCCATTAAGAAACTTACCATACCCTCACCTTCCCTCTAAAAAAAACTGATGATGTTGATGTGGAGGATGATTTAGTTGAAAATGAAGTAGTATTTGAAAAAGATGATGAAGTCGTAGTAGAAAAAAGCGATGAAATTGTAGAGGAGGAAAACTTAGTTGAAAAGGGGAAAGAAAATGGTGAAGGAAGTAAAAAGAGAGAGAAGAAGGCAAGGAAGAGTAAAAGGGAAGTAAAGAAGAAAGCTCACTCCCATTCAAAATTTACCTTACCCTCACACACGTCAGAAGGAGAAGGCACAACAATATGCTTGGTTTATGGATATATTTAAACAACTTCACATAAATATTCCATTTTAAGCATTGGAGCAAATCTTGAAATCGTGAAATTCATGAAGGATATGCTCACAAGGAAGAAGAAGCACAAAGATAAGGAGACAATTTTGCTAGATGCTAATTGTAGTTCCATTATCAAACAAGCTCTTCCGGTGAAGGAATTCGATCCGGGGTGTCACGTTGCGGCAGTGGAGATACCTTCAAGGGTAAAGGTTTGATTGATGGGGTCTAGCATAAATTTAATCCCATTGTCTATTGTGAAAAGATTGGGAAATGTCGGGATAGAGTCTACCAAGATGATTTTTCAACTTGCCGATAAGTCAACCATTTCGTATGGAGTTGTTCGAGACATGGTTGTCGAGGTGGACAAATTTCTATTACGGTGGATTTTGTTGTGATTGACATGAAGGAGGAGCGTGCCATTAATTCTTGGAAGGCCATTTATGAAAACTTCACGAATGATGATTGATATTGACGATGGAATTATGAAAGTGAGGGTGCAAGATAAAGAGGTTGCTTTCAATCTTTTGAAGGAACAGCATTAGAGGACAAACATGGCGCTTGCCGAAATGATGCGGCGGAGGAACAAATCATGGAGGTTTACAATTTCGGAGGAGCAAATCATGAGGTTGAGGCCATCTTCTTGAATGATCCTTGATCATTCGAACCGTCGAGCTCTGGCGTTAAACAAAGCGCTTGTTGGGAGGACATTGTAAGTATTCTATTGCACTCATTTTAACTTGTACATGATGCCAATTTCTTTCTTTCAAGATTCAAGATTAAGGTTTAGCCGAAACTCTGTATGGTCGCGCTTGTCAGGAGAATTTTAAAAATATTTTTCCAAAACGGATTTTTGAGGCCCATTGGGTGGCTGGTTCGTTTTAAAAGGTTAGGGTTCATTTCAAAACCTTTTCACTATTTCCTCTCCATTTTCACTCTCTCAAAACCCCAACACAAAATCAACAAGTTCTTGCAATTTCTTTGTCCAATCACCATCCTAAGCATCTAAGTAAATGTCTCTATGTTGTTCTTCTTTCAATTTCGTTTAAGTTGTTTAGGGTAGATTTTAAAACCTAGGTTTAGGAATTTTGATTTTTATCTTAGGATTAGGTTGTTTAGATGATAGAGAGGCTTAGAATAGGCATCTCGCTGCTAGTAGGCTTGTTTGTGTGGAGAAATTTACATTTTCTGAATTTTAAAATCGGCTTAATGCGATCGAAAAATTCTTCTGTTTTAATTCGTTCGTTGTGTCTAGATGCTTTGGTTTGATGGTTTCTATTGATTTTTAGCTAACGGACATTTCGGTGTCACTTTTCGTTGATTTTGGTGTTGTTTGGATGGCTCCAAAGCGACAAGAGTTTCTTCCGCGGCTGGGTCCTCTAGGTCCGTACCCCGATGGTGATCGTTTCTTGGGACCTGCTCGAGGCGAGGTACAAAAGCTCGAGGCGGAATATTTGGACGGAGAGAATTATCCGGCTCAGGAGCGGGGCCCTGCCCGATGCTATTCTTTCTAATTACGGTTTGGGTGTTCTCTGTGAGCCTCGAGCCAAGGTGAATGTCGAGCTTGTGAGGGAGTTCTATCTGGCGCCATTCCGCCGAGGCGTGACTTTCCTTTTTGTGAGGGAAGTTGGTTTCATTCTCTCCCGACCATCACGGGCATAAACGGGCAGCCCGAAGGATCGGTTGGACATCTACGACCACGGCTCGTGGGGTGGGATCATGCTATCTTTGCGGAGGAAACTTTGTTTGTCCGGGCACTCATATGAATTGAATCGTTTGGGCAACCTTTAAAATTCAACGGTCCGTCTAAAGACTAGTGCGATGTGTGTGGCTCTGTATAATCGAGACCTCGAAGCCACATCTTGATTCCTATGGAGCGGCCGACACGATTGCTTATATGCTCGATGAGGAGCAAATTGATTTTAATCGACTTATTGCAAATAGTGAAGAGGTCACATTGAGTTATACCTCTAGGGAAGCGTATAAAATGTGCCCTCACTTATCCTGGTTGATTATGGGCCTTAGGCGAAGGTTGTCTTTCCTGCTGTGGGGCACCTTACTATTGATGGGGTCATTGATGATTCCTATTGTGATCGTTATTGCAGAGCCCTGGATGATAACTCTGCTGCCCAGGCTGTACTAGTTGCGGCGGCACTTCCTCAGGCCAGTCCATCTGAAGAATGGAACCGGCAAATGCATCTCGCTCATCAGAGAGCATTCATGTATATGCACGAGAGCATGGAGCACCTTGCTTTGGATCGAGCACAGGGTGAACCACTTCATCGCGGGAGGCGACTTAGTGCGTATCTTTGGTTGGCGGGGTCGGGCCAAATGTAGAGGAGGAGGTGGGCGATGAGATGGTGATGGCAGTGAGGATGATGGAGGGGTTCGGTTACGAGTCTCACGGAGATTCTATCCTCGAGGCTACAGACAGATCTTTTATTTTCTTGCTTTTATTTTACTTTCAGCACTTTTTAGTTTTAGTTTTTATTTTCGCATTTTAGTTTTAAACTTCTGGATTTTGTTGGTTGCCATCCATTTTTGGGATAGGCTTGTAATTCCAATTGATATTTTGTAGGCATGGAGCCTAAGCACTTTTTAGTTTTAAACACCATTTTGGGGTGTCTTTTATTTTATTTTAGTTTGTTTTATTTTATTTTGTTCTATTTTATTTTTATTCTTAGATTATAGGTTAATTATTTTGAATTGTACTTCTTTTGGTTTTGTCAGCAGTTCTTCAAAGCTAGTAAGTGTGTTTCACCAAAGTGATGGTGATGATAAAATTCTCGACTCAATCCACAAATAAGGTACATATTTAACCGTTTTGTAGAATAATAACATGTCTATGAAATTTGTGCTTTATGCAAAATATCTTGGCATGTACAAAAATTTGTGTTCACATTCGAATCATTAGGACTTAAACCACATAGGTGAGAAGCTTCCACTTTTACCAAATATAGAGTGTCTAATAGTTTTGTTAACTCGTGTGATTCATGCTTAATCTTTATTTGTTTGTGATAATTTGGAAACTTAGAGATGATCAAGGCAATTGTTTGTGCATTATGAGAAAATCATCAATTCAAAGGGCTTCAACCAACCGTGAGTGAGTGAATCCTTGTGAACCCCTTTTGAGCTTAAATAGTATTTTTAGGATGAATTTATCAAATCAACTAATTGTTAAGTAGGCCACTTAATAGTTGTTGATGATCTTTGAAAATTCAATGATAATTCATTCTATAAATTTTTTCTTGTTTGTGAATACCAACCCTTTTGTTAATTAACCCTTGAAGAACATGTTATTAAATAAAAAAGGATTGATATAAATGAAGTTGGGGAGGTGGATCAAAAAGAACATAGAATTGATGGCACAATGATCCTAAAGAAAGAAAAAGAATAGAGAAAAGAAAAATACAAAAGAAGAAAAATTTGTATATGAAAAGAAAACAAAGAAAAGAAAAAATAGGATCATTGTGTGAAAAGAAAAGAGGTTGTGAATAATAAGAAGGAAGTGGGAACTAGTTGTGAAATGCTCTTCATATTCTTTTTAATTCGTTTCAATGGCTTTGTACTTAAATATCCCTTGTTTCTAACCTAAGCCAAGTTACAACCTTGAAAGTCCTTAGTGATCTTTGTTTCCATTTTATCATTTAACTTGTTTCGATGAGCATGAATTATTACGGATGTGCATAACTATTAGTGAGAGTGTTTAGTCCTTTGTGAATATGCATTTTGTTCTTCATGAATATTGAAGAAATGATTAGGTGATTCAAGTGTGAACATATCTTTTATTTTGTTACATGTCTTGATATATTGTGTTTAGAACTTAATTCATAGCCATGTTGTGTTTGAAGAAGCGATCGATGTGTGCTTTTGGGTATGTCGAGTTTGAACCATTATTCTTGTGTGAGGTTGCATGCTTGCATTTTGTTTCTTCTTGCTTTGTGAGATTCTGAGTTTTGTTTGGGGACAAACAAAAGTAGTTAGGAGAGTTGTTAAGGACCAAATTGTAGCTATTTTGTACATGATTTTGTGGTCCTTAACAATGTCTTTTAATTAATTAGTAGTATTTATTCTAGTATTTTGGTTTAATTAGGTTTTATTTAGTTTTGTTCATAATATATTATTTAACTTAGTTTACTCTTAATTGTAGGTTTTATTGATTAATTCTCCCAAGCTTGGATTCAAGGACTCTTGAAGAGCTTTTGGGATGATTCTTTTTGAAGATATTTTTGGATGAAGAAGAATGCTACAGGTCGGCTTTGTGTGCCAGCATGCGACTAAGGAGCTTAGCGGTCTGCGAAAATTAGAAAAGGACAGACCCATGCTTTCACCTTTTGGCCACCTAACCCATCACTTCCAGCTGACTTTTGGCTTGTCAAGAGGGTGGAACTTCACTTCATCATAATCACTTTTCATCTTTGTAAAATTAGGGCAAGAATTGTAAAGAAAAACCATAGTTTTCTTCTTAATTTCTTCATGTTCATCATCTCTACCAACAATCTTGAGAGCAAAGCAACCATGGAAATGAGTAGCTAAGTTCTTTTTGTGTCAAGATTAGAGGTAGTTGATCTAACTAGTATGTATTTCTTTTAATCCATTTGTGTATGAACATGGTTGATGATCAATATAGTTGAATATCTTTGTTCTTCATCTTTATGCTTTGAGTCTTGCCTGGAAAAGAATACTTAAAAGTAGACCTAGGATATTCATCCACTAATGAACAAATGCTAGGGATAGTTTTGTGTGTTAGTGTTTACAAATATTGAACTTAATGATTATCATGTCAATAGTTGTAGTGAGGGATCATGCAAAGATTAACATGATAACATTCACAATCTTGGTGGGAAATCTACAAGATTGAGAGGATATGTATTTATAGAAATCATCTACTATGTTCATCACTTGATTAATAGAATGCATATGAAATTAGGTCAATGAAACTAATATTGACATGTTTCAATCAATTACAAACAAACTCCAACTCTCTTGAATCCAAACCATAACTCTCTTTTGAAAAGATTAATTTAGTTATTTGTTTGGAAACTCATGGTACTAGTAGAGTAGTTACAAACCCTTTGGTTACATACTCTTAAAATACACTTTTCTATTGAAAGACTATAATATACACCAATCCCTGTGGAATCGATAATTAAAAATACTTGTTCGCGGATAATACCTACAACAGGGAGCTGACTATTATTCTGTGAAGCACGAGCGATTAGATGCGCAGGATCAACTCTCATATGAGAAGTTGGAGACATACGTTAAAAGCTTTACCCCGACCATCTGCGTGGATCGAGAGGGTAATTTCCTCCTGAATGCTCACGGGGAGATCGAGGTGGCTCGTCGTTTTATAAACACTAAGGCCCTTCTGGACCTTCAATCTGACTAGGGGGCGCTGGCCCTTCTAGGTAACTTCCTCGCGGACCCTTGGTTCCCGTCGATATTCTGATCTTGCTTATGGTTTCTATCTTTTTCACTTTTTGTTTGCATCTTGCATGTCGTCTTTCGAGGCATTATCTTTGAAATTAAAGCTGGTGGCCCGACCAAAGATCGTGTTGCCGAGGGGGGCGGAGAACTAGGTGGGCGGACCCACTCTCCCTCGGACGGAGGAGACATGGGCGCCGAGGCGAGGAGTTTCGGGGACATCATTGGAGGCGGGAGACTTTCGTGTTGCCCCACTCTAGGAATTGGAACATGTTTAAAAATGAGAACTAACTCCCTGGGGGTGCGGGAGGCTGAAAGGAAAGCCATCCTCTCGGTAGATAATAGGACCAGGAAACAAGACCTCAACAACGACATTGCAGCCGTTATGAGGGTGCTCAAGACAGTGTTGAAGCTGAACGATGATGCCGCCTCTTCCAAAGCTACTCTAGACCAGGCTCGTGCCAAGATATATGAATTAGAGACCAGGCGGTGAATACCACAATGAAGTTATGAAGCTTCGGGGGCAGAATGATATGAATGTTCAACTGGCCAAAGAGCTGAGCGAACCAAGGTTACAGGTGGACCCCTTGACAATGGAGAATAAGCAGTTAATTTCCCGTGTGAAAGAGCTCGAGGAGCTAGTGGCCCCGACTAAGGAGGAATCTGCCGATGAGCAGGCTCTTTCTTCAAGGAGGTTACGGTTGGCGGGATTTGGGTGGTTGAAGAAGACAACGTGGGCTCGACTTCAAGGTTTTGACCAAGCCGTCCTCAAAATGTAGGTGGTCAATGGCGAGTCAATCTAGTATTGTGATGATTTGTCCTTTGAGTAGTTGATGGGAAGATTCAGCCTACTTGAGGTCTAAGTTTGTCTTTGGAGTTTCTTTGGACCTATCGTCCTTGTTATGTTTGGCTGTGTGCGGTTTTATTTGACTTATTTGGAGTGTATTGGGCTGTGTCCTGTACATATGGTTATGTAATATTTTGTCGGCCTATATGGTGAATTGTTGATATTGTCATACCCCAAATTTTCCCTCCATCTTCTCAAGATCTTTCATACATCCATACTCAAGGATTCCTTAAGAGTTGATCGGACAAACTCTCTCCTAGACAATCAACCCAAACTAGGGTTTGGCAAGTCTCGAATCAAGATGGACTTCAACATCTCAATGTTGATCATGCCCCTCATATGCTTCAAAGATTCTCCATGTCAAGTTTCAAGCCTCCAAGTCAAGTTTCCTCGACAATTGCTCGGATGGTTGAAAATCGGTTGTATTGGACAAAAGTCAAGCTGTGGTCAACGTGATCAAACTTCATAATTTTTGGTCAACATCCTCATTTTGAAGTTACATTCATCATTTGATCAAGGGTTGATCATGATTCACCAAGAAAACTCAAGATTTGCACAAAGGTCAAACTTTCTAAATTAGGGTTTCTAGGTGAAAAGTCAACCAAACTTTGGTGGTCATAATTTTCTCATACTTTATCGAAATTTTCCCACAAAGCTCATTTTGAAGGAAATTCAATTCTCTACAACTTCATGTATCACAAGAATGTTCAAAAATGCTTCATTTGGAAGGTATGGATCAAAACATTCTGGTCCTTTTCAAAGTCAACAAAAGTCAACATTTTGTTTTGAAGATATATTGAGCATGGAAACTCAATTGAGATGAGACCAAAACAGTTGGTTAGAGGACTCTTAGAGCTTTTCAAAAAGTCCCAAAACACTTAAAAATGTGGAAAATTGAGCAAGATACACCATTCACAAGTTGGGCAATTTTGAAGAAGTGCACAAGAGAAATACTTCTAAAAATCAAAATTTTTGCAAATGGGCTTACTTTTCTTCATCCAAACATGTTCCTTATGCAATTAGGAATATCCAAGCCCAATGCCACGAATTTTTATTTTATTTTCTATTTAATTTGGAATTTATTCATTAAATACAAATTAAATTTAAAAATAAAGTATAAAATCAAAATTAAATGCAAATTTGATTTTCTCTCTTCCTTGAGATCCAAGTAACCAATAAAGCCAACAAATTTGAAATTTGGTTGGATATGGCAAGATTGGATTGAAAAATGATCAAAAGATGAAAATTTGATTTGGTACAAAATCAAATAAGATTTGCATTGATTAGTGATTGATTCTTTCTCAAATCAACTCTGAATCCATCTACTATATATATACATCACATGCCACACGAATTAGGGTAGAAAATTTGGTTGGAGGAACCCTATTGAAGCTCAATCCGTGGCACACAAGCAACTAGCGACCTTGGATTTAGGTCGTTTCAATCGATTCAAGCACTCAAACACATTCCTTGATACCTCTTGAATCGATCGGACCCTCACTTTGCTCAAAACCATCCAGAATCAAAGAATCCGAATTCGGTTTGTTCATCTTTTTTTCAAAATCGTGTTTCATTATTCATGCATTATTAACGAGTTTTGATGTTTGTTTCATGCTTAGAACAAAGTTTGCAAGCGATCTGGGCAGGTTAATTGCATTTCCATAGCACGAACGTGATATTCCATAGCTAGGGTTCTGAACACGATTTAGGGTTTCCTTAAATGGAAAAATTGGACCTCGAGACCATTACCAATGAATTGAATGATGTCTGAATCGAACCATGGTCTTAGAATTCATTTATATTACTTGTGTATGATTTTCGATTTTGCGGGGTTGTAGCGTCGAACAAAAGGAATTTTCAAAATTCAAAGCGAAGAGATGAAGTTTGGCGGAGGCGAGGCAATGGGAGGCAGCGTGCTTGTAATCCGTTCGTTCGATTGATGACAGCGTGCATCTTGGCTCGGATGGCAAAGGCGTGTGGGTATGAAACAAGGTCTCGATTCGATCCTTGGCCATGGCAAAGTATTTTACATAGTTTACAAACTTTTCATATTTTTCTTATTTATTTAATATATTTCATGCATTTTAATTCTTTTCATAATTTTTATTCATGCATTAAAATTGTCAAAATATTTTCCTTTTGCATTTATTTTCATAAAATGTTTATTTAATTTATAAAATTAAAAATATTATTTTGCATGCATATTTAATTTTATTCATAATTTATCATTTAAATCACTTTTAATTAGTTTTTAATTATTAAATCTTTTCAAAAATCCCAAAAATTATTTTAGCATATTTATGTTATTTCCAGCATGAAATATTTTTCTCATCTAAAAATTTGCATTTTACTAACATTTTCCTCTTATTCGATTTCATCGTATTTTAGATTTTCTCATCTTTTGAGGTTGTTCCGTTTGGACGATTTCTTTTATAGTTTTCTCTTTTTCCAATAATGTAACTGCTTATGGGATGTAATAGTTTTAATTAGGGCTTTTATTTTCCATGCGGTTAAATCATGTATACGCCCCAAAGCCATGTAATAGCGTAGGATTTATCTTTCCGCATCTTTACATTCCGCATTTTAATTTCCTATAAATGCTAGTAATTAGGCGTGTATGGCAAGATAAAATTGGACATAGCTCACTCATAATGCCAAGATAAAATACGAATTGACACACTCTTTTCACACATGCACCCTTAGGGTAATTCTCTCTCGTTGCCTTACAATTCAAATGGTCAAGTCCCTCGAGCGTAGAGGTATTCTAGCACCGTCGCCTTTAAAACAAATCATCATAGTCCCTTGATACAAAGATCATAGACCCACGATGTAAGCCTCGAATACATGATCTTGACCCTCGATTGTCGCCTCGAAAAATGATGATAGTCCCCGAATGTGCTAGGATACTTCCTACAAGTTGCCTTCTGACCATCGATGTCCCTTGAATGTCCGCACATCCAGCGAATAGGGTTACTTACCAACTAATGGTATGGATAACACTATTCTAAAGGAAAATAACACGAAAGCGACCAATTACGGTAGGTAATAAGACTTTTAGTTGCTTGCTCAAATCAAATGCTTTTCACACCTCACACTTTTGTCAAAGTTCAAACCCTTTTCAAAACAAAACATTTCGAACACTTTGTATACATTCCTACATGAATCATTACAAAGTCAAAGCGAAATGCCTTTTCAAAACATTTTTGTCAAACACACGAAGCACAATTTTAAAGTGATCTAAGAGCAACTAAGAGCCGTAGATAACTACGGATGGAAAGGGGTGCTAATACCTTCCCTTTTCATAACCTTCTCCTACTCGAGAATCTAACGAAGGTCTTTTCTGTTCTTTTCACCTTCCCTTAATTGGATAAAAGAAAAGTCGGTGGCGACTCTTGCTATCCGCACATTTGCGATACAAAAACCTACAAAGTCAGTTCACCGTGTTCTGAGCGACTCTGTGGGAAACACCCTAAAGAGAGAATTGCCTTAGGGATTTCTAGATCACCTTTACTGCTTTCTTTGACTTGCTTGCTTTATCTTTAAAGGGTTGCTTGGGTATTTTAATTGTGGGGGATCCTACACCCGGATCCGGGTTTCCTTTTAGGTAAGTAGCAATAAATCGTCGCGACCGTTAGACGTATATCGAAACGGTCAAAATGATGGCTACGTTAGTGTGACACTTTGGATGTCCTGATACTCTTCATTTCCAAGTTGAGGATAGTATTTGGCTTCTGCGTGGTGTCATCAAGCACTAACTAAACTTTTAGAACCTTAATTGACCCATCTTGACCATTAGAAGGTAGTGAGATGGTCAGTTTTGGTACAGACTAAGGTTGGTTGATACTCGATACTACGCTCATTGAGATCAGACTTTTGGGATATTTTCGATTGACCACTTGGTAGTAGTATTGAAATAAGCGCCTACGAGAAAGATCAATGATGTGAGATTCCTAGAACCGGTTACTATTATAGGGACGGGATGAACCAACTCAAACTTTTGGTGGGGTAATCACCTATACCTCATGCAAGCCTTAAACATAGGCTCATTGTGTGAATTGCTTGTGTGTGCCAAACATGACATCATGACATCATTTGCATTGCATATCATTTCTAACTATTTCAAGGACCTAGGGTTTATCTTTGCTCTGTTTTGTAGGGATTATGGCTTCTAGAAAGACTATCCGAATCAACTTCTTGGGTATACCTTCTCTCAAAAATTGGTTTGAAATTCCGACCATGCTCGGTTCATCAAAAGACATGGTTATCTACTTGACTTGGTTACCTCGGTTTTGAAGAAGATATGATGCATGTCTATTCCGGTTCTTGATCCGAAACACCATTGCTTTACATTCCCAGTTATCGGTTAGTTCCTACCTTGGAAGAGTTCTCTAAGCTACTTGGGATACCTATTCTTGACCAAATGCCATTCACGGTTTGGAAAAGGTTCATAAATGCGAAGACATTGCATCGACTTTACACCTTAAGCGCTCGGACATTGAGGCCAATTGGGAAACTAGAAGTGGAGTTAAGGGTTTACTTGCCAAGTTCTTAATTAAGAAAGCCGAGATTTCTCAAAGTTATGAGTTTCCATGCATTCGAAGACATTGTGGCCTTGCTAATCTATGGTTTGGTTCTATTCCTAACTCGGATCAATTCATAGATGTCAGCGCCATCAGTTGTTTCTCACCCGCAATCGGTGCCTACTTTACTTGGAGATATTCTACATTCTCTCCACACTCGTACTACAAAGAGACAAGGAACTCTCATGTGTTGTGTACCATTACTTTCCGGTGGTTTATTTCGCACCTTCCTCCATCGGTTTTGAAGAACAAACAAAGGATGAGATGGTCTCAAGGTTAATGTCACTCTCATTCGGATATCCGTTGGAATCTTTTCTCTCAAAAGGATTTCACATTCGTTGGCGTTGTGGAGAATTCCTAATGTACCACTCCTTGGTATAAGGGAGGTATCACTGACCCTTCTCTAGCTCTCGTCGGTTTGGTTTTGCTCGAAGAGATGGTCCACACGATATGCTTCTCCAAGACATTATGTTCGACTACAACACGATCTCGAGTTATCGGCGAAGGTTCATACACGCTTGGGGCATGGTAAGAAGGCGATACCAGACTTTGGGAACGAACTCCATTCCTTGGGAACCTTACCTCGGATGGGTGCGAGCTCGAGATCAAAACCTCATGATGCCATTCACGCCTATTTTACAGTAATTATGGAACTTGTTGCTATAGGTGGCGAATCCTATCTGTTCTCCATCGACATGCCTCGATTTTGAAGACTTGAAGAGATCCTGGATTCAACTTAAAGAAGAAAGGGATACCTTTGAAGCTCGGTGTTATGGCGAGAAGAAAGTGCTAGAGTTGACCAAGCTACTTCACGAGGCGGAGCATCAGCCTACCTCGGCACCAAGAGGAGCGCCCATGGGAGACTTAGAGCTTTAGGATTTATATGTTTTCTTTTATTTGTTTGAACTATCTTTTGTACTTAAAAAGAAAAAATAATAAAAGGAGTACTAATAAATGTTTGTTCATTGCTTGTTTAACAAATTTAAATCTCTAAAGTCCTTGAAAACATTGCATTGCATTCGCATAAACATTGCATAGCATAGCATAACATTGCATCAGGTACATTGAAGATTGGTTTCTCATTCTCTCGCTATTTATTTTAGCAGAAATGGCTCTTGAACAATCCGTCAAAGATCTTCAGGCTCAGAATGCTCAGTTTCAGCAAATGTTCACTAGCTTGGTCCAAGGCCAAGAAGATCTGAAGAAGCTCATCAACAAAAAGAAGAAGGTTGTTGGTCTTCTCAACATGGGAGAGGCTACAAAGGTGGTCCTAAAGTGGTTAGTCGGATAGAGCTCTCTGAAGGAAGTATCAAGAAGGAGGATGAGCAAAGTGACAAGGGTGATGGCGAAGGTAGTCGGCATGAGCACGAAAAGACTATGATAATGGCCAATACTCGATGAAGATGAAGTACAAGTCTGAATCTTGTGGAAAACACGAAGATGTCGGGCTGAATTTTGATGATCGAGCCTGGTTTGTGATTCCTCCCAGTTCAAAGTTCCAACTTTTGCCAAATATGATGGCATGTCTTGCCCTAAGCTGCATTTGAAGTCCTATGTCGGAAGATCAACCCCATGATGAAAGTTGTGGATGCACTATTTTCAAGAGAGTTTGTCCGGAACCGATTGGAATGGTATTATAAGCTAGAGAATGGCCGTATCCGTACTTGGGTGACTTGGTGATGCTTTCTGAGACGGTATGAGTACAATCTTGAATTGACACCCACTCGCATGCAACTATAAAGCATGTCTATGGGTCGTGACGAGAAGTTCAAGGAGTATGCTCGAAGTGGAGAGACCTAGCGGAGAGTTGACCACCCTTGTCCAATAGGGAGTTGGTTGATATGTTTATGGGAACCAGGCCCATTCTTCAATCATCGATTGGAAACTCTTGACGGATTCACGATATTGATGACGAGCGTATCAAAGTGGTATCAAAGTGGAAAGATTCATGTGGACTCATCAAAATCTGCGAAGAGATCTTTTGGTGGTAAGAAGCTAATCTCGGAAAAGCCGAGCCAATACCTACCGCACTAAATCGTAGGGCGGTTGTGATCTCGATCCTACATCGGTACAACCTCGGTGAGACACGCGTAGCGAGCAGCGCAAGAAGGCAGTTCTGAAGATCAACATGCCATTGTCGCAAGCCTTACAACACATGTTGAAAGCGGTTACTTTGAGGATCCTCCTCGGAATGTCAATCTGCCTCGGAGATATAATCCTAATGCTAAGTGTGCTTACCACTCCAATAGCCACGGACATAGCGATGATTGTTGGGCCTTGAAGAACAAGATTCAAGATATGATTGAAGCTAAGCGATTGAGTTTGATCCTCTGTTGAGACTCGAATGTGATCAGCGGGCCTATGCCTAACCATGACAAGAGCTCCAATCTGTTGGTGCGATACTTATGTCTTCAATATAGATGACTTGACCATTCCTCGATGGTATTAAGAAGAATTTGTTGCAAGCTAGTGTCGATCCGGGATGCCCAGAGAATTATCGTTGGTGCCCATCGCACTGATGGTTGTGCTTGGTTGAGAAGGCGTGTTCGGTGCATGATGGATAAGTGAGATACTATTTCTAAAACCACATGCGGTGTGAAGAAATGTCTAAGTTGAAGATCGACAATGCGAATGAGACAACACCATCGATTGTGGGATACCTTGGGCAGCCAAGTGGAAAGTATGATTACATGGTGAAGTACTTTGAAAGCTACAAGATTCTAATTGAAGGTGTTAAGCGAGGATGGGGTGAAGATTTCCAGAAGACTATCTTGATGTTAACACGATAAGAATTTCCTCTGCTGATCTGTGCCTAGAATGGCACCTCTCATGATTACTTCTCAAGGCCGGTTCCGTATTCCTCTAACAAGGATATTCCTTGGAACTATGGGTGATGTTTACTATCATGGCGTCAAGCAAGACCCTCGACCGTTGAAGATCTTACGATTGAAGCTACCATTCACGACATTGACAACATCAGGATCAAGTAAGGTGACGAACGAAAGAGTATTCTCTCGGATATCTCCTCCCAAAGATCTGCGACTCACTCGCATTCCACCTATTCAATCCATTCCCAAGCTAGAGGAAAGAACCGTGACTCATCCTGCTCGAGAAGTACCAAGGAGTTCACGAAGACACCTCAAACAAGAAATGGAGAAATTCGAAGATTATCAAGAAGAGTGACTACAATGTTGTGGAACAGTTGGGACAGACTCCGTCCAAGATCTCCATGCTTGCTCTGCTCTTGTGCTCCGAGGCTCATGCCAATGCCTTGGTGAAGTTTCTGAAGAATGCTCACGTACCATAACACTACTCTTGACCGGTTTGAAGTTTGTATTGCTAGCACTGCCAACAACGACCTAGGCTTCTCGATCTTGATTTGGGTCTGGGAGGAAACATAATAAAGCCTTGCACATCTCTGTTGAATGCAAGGGCACTACGTTATCTCATGTTTTGGTGGATACCGGTTCTGCTCTAAATATCCTACCGCAAACTGCTTTTGATCGACTTGATGTTGAAGGGTTGGTTACGATACCGGTGACATAATTGTGAGAGCTTTTGATGGTTCTAGCGGCAGTGCTTGGAAGCTCATCACACTGTTAAAGTCGGTTCCCGGACTTTCGACTCCACTTTCTTCGTCATGGACATCCGTCCGACACTCTTACCTACTTGGGCGCCCTTGAATACATGGGGCAGGTCTGTTACCTCTACCTTGCATCAAAGATGAAGTACCGGTGAAAGGAAGGTCGTTCTATGTGGTGAAGAAGAATATATGGTCGGTCATCTGGTCATTCCGATACCTCGAGATGGAGGTGAATTCTTGAGACTCCTGTCAAGCTTTTGAAACAATCCCAGTCATGCATTGACTCACACTCTGAAGTTACACAAGCCCCGCCTAGGATGGCTTGAAGGATGCTCAAGCATTGTTGAAGAAGGTAGTTCTATTTGGGGTCAGCTCACGATCTTCCTTTCAAATTTGACAAGGCGGTTTAGGCTTCACTATCAAGGGTCGGAAGGTGATACGCATGACGTGCCAACTTCCTTTCCGCATCGGCGAGAATGGAATCCATGCTATAGAAGGCGACAACAACGACTTGACATCGGCAAGTGGATCTTCAACTCGGACCATGGACTCGGCAATTGGAAGGCGAAGGCGTCATACCAATCTCCTTTAGGCAGGGTAATTGCTCTTGTTTTGTTTTGCTTTTCGTATTTTCTACGTTTTGAACAATAAACTCTAAAGCCTAGTGCCTTGCAGGGCATCATGGTTCGTTTGTGAGGGTTATTATCGCCATTTGCATATTTTCATTCAATAAAATCGTTGGACTTTTGCATTCAATTGTTTGTTTTCTTTCTTTTACTTTATCACCCCTTCAAAAGCTATGTGTTTCTTACACACACCCGTGATACTGAGAATCACTCAGAATCTCGTTGATATGACTATGCTATTGCTAAATATGACTTGATAATCCGATCTACCAAGAGAAGAAAGTGAGGAAGATTGTGAAGTGCAGGAGAACTTGCCGGCTGCTCTGACAAGAAGAGCGAGTTATCTGACCACGAAGAAGCGAGTTGAGGTTGTGAATTTGAGTGCTTGACGAAGGAGAAAAGAGATCAAGATAGGAGCGGGTCTTGAGAGCAGTGTTAAAGGAAGGTTGGTACAGATGCTACGAGACTATATTGAGGTTTTTGCTTGGTCATACGAAGACATGCCAGGGTTAGACATTGATATCGTGGTACACCGATTGCCGACAAAAGAAGGTTTTCTCGCAGTGAAATAGAAGGTTCGTCGTATGCGTCCTGAGATGTCTGAGAAAATCAAGGCCGAAGTCATGAGCGAGTTCAGCTTTGTTTCTTAGTTGTTACTTCCTATCCACAATGGGTTGCGAATGTGGTACTGTACCTAAGAAGGATGGCAAAGTATGAATGTGTGTGGATTACGAGATCGAACAAAGCGAGTCCGAAGAAGATTTTCCACGTCCTCATATTGATGTTCTGGTTGACAACACCGCTCAGCATAAGGTTTTCTCCTTTATGGATGGTTTCTCTGGTTACAATCAGATCAAAATGGCTCCCGGAGACATGGAGAAGACTACTTTTGTTACGGTGGGGCACTTTCTACAAAGTTATGCCGTTCGATGAAAGCGCCACTTATCAGCGTGCTATGGTGACATTATTTCATGACATGATTCACCACGAGATAGAGGTCTATGTCGACGACATGATAGCTCGATCACAGACTGAGGAAGAACATCTTGATCATCTGCAAAAACTGTTTCACAGGTTGAAGAAGTACAGACTGAGACTTAATCCTAACAAGTGCACCTTTGGAGTCAGATCCAGAAAACTCTTAGGGTTCGTTGTCAGTGGAAAAGGTATTGAAGTTGACCCCGCCAAGGTTAAAGCTATTCAAGAGATGCCATCTCCCCGTACCGAGAAGGAAGTCAGAGGTTTCTTGGGCCGATTGAACTACATTGCCAGATTCATTGCACACCTAACTGCTACCTGTGAGCCAATCTTAAAGTTACTTCAGAAAGACCAAGTAGTAGAATGGAGCGGCGATTGCGGATCGCTTTGACAAAATCAAGGAGTACGAGTCCTCCTATCGATGCCGCAGGAAGACCTCTTATCATGTACTTGCGGTGTTAGAGTTCAATGGGGTGCGTGTTGGGGCAACATGGCGAGTCAGTCGAAAATAGCATGCAATATACTACCTTAGCAAAAGTTTACCATTGTGAAACAAGATACTCACAGCTCGAGAAAACTTGCAACGCTAATTATAAAGTATATGTTGACTCACACTACTTTGTTGATTTCCAAGATGGATCCGATAAAATACATATTTGAGAAACCAGCTCTCGGGAAGAATAGCAAGATGGAAAATGATCTTGACCGAATATGACATCGGTACACTTCTTAGAAAGCGATCAAGGAAGTGTAGTAGCCGATCATTTGGCTCATCAAGCCGCGGTGACTATCGATCTATCGGTTCAAATTTCGACGAGGATGTTTTGCTAGTTATAGATTATGAAGAACCGAGGCCGGACGAAGGACACGAGCAAGGATCGATGGACCATGGTCTTTGATGGAGCCTCAAGCGCGCAGCGACATTGGCGCCATTATTACATCCCCAGCGGACACACGCCTTTCATTATGCTTGGTTGCACTAACAACATGGCGAATCTGAGCGTGCATCATGGGTATTAAAGCTGCTATTGACTTAAGAATCAAGTTCTTACAGGTGTATGGAGACTCAGCTTTGGTGATCAGTCAGATTAAGGGCGAGTGGGATACGAAGCATCCGAATCTCATTCCATATCGAGAGCATGTTCTAAGTTTGATCCCCTACTTCGAAGAGATTACTTTTGATCACATCCCACGAGAAGAGAATCAGTTGGCAGACGCGTTGGCTACTATGTCATCTATGTTCAAAGTCAGATGGGACAACGAGGCTCCCCAGATCATCATTGAGAGGTTTGAAGAACCAGCATATTATTATGAGCTTGATACAGAAGAGAAACCTTGGTACTATGACGTAAAGAGGTATCTTGAGACTCAGGAATATCCAGAGGGCATCATAACGACAAAATTTTTGAGAAGATTTGCATCCAAGTTCTTCCTCAGCAACGACATCTTATACAAGCGCAACCACGACTTGTTCTTACTTCGCTGTGTAGACCGGAAAACAGCAGAACGTATCATGGAAGAGTTACATGAAGGCGCATTTGGCACTCACTCCAGTGGGCATACGATGGCTAAGAAGATTAGAAACGAGGTTATTATTGGTCCACCATGGGGCGATTGTCACCGCTACGCTCGATCTTGTAACAAGTGCGGTTATGCGAGACAAAGTGCACGTACCTCCGGTACCTCAGATGTTCTAACAGCTCCTTGGCCTTTTGCAATGTGGGGCATTGACATGATCGGAGAAATCAAGCCCGACTTCCAACGGACATCGTTTCATCCTTGTGGCAATTGACTATTTCACCAAGTGGGTAGAGGCAGCTTCGTTTGCATCTGTTACCAAGAATGTTGTGGCTCGATTAATCAAACATAATCTTATCTGTAGATATGGCACTCCTGAAAGGATTATCACAGATAATGGCTCTAATCTCAACAATAAGATGATCACCGAACTACGCACGCGATTCAAGATTAAGCATCACAACTCTTCTCCTATCGGCCTAAGATGAATGGCGCGGTGGAAGCCGCCAACAAGAACATTAAGAAGATTATACAGAAGATGACAGTGACTTACAAATATTGGCATGAGATGTTACCATTTTCTCTTCATGGTTATCGCACCACAGTACGGACGTCAACAGGGGCAACTCCCTTCTCTCTTGTGTACGGTATGGAGGCAGTCCTACCCATTGAGGTGCGATTCCCTCAACGAGTCCTCGGGATGCGAGTTAGGCGAAGAAGATTGGATCCAAACTCGCCTTGACAGTTAATCGATTGATGTGAAGCGACTCGCATCCATACGCCATGGACGGATCTATCGAAGCAAATGATCGAGCATTTAACAAGAAGGTCAAACACGAGTCTACCAAGTCGATGATCTAGTAGTCAGCGCATCATTCTTCCACAAGGTGATCCGAGGGCAAGTGGACTCCCACCTATGAGGGACCATTTGTAGTCAAGGCAGTATTTTCCGGCGGACTATGATACTTAGCACCATGGATGGTGACGACTTCCCACACCACATGAGAGACATAGTCAAAAATACTACGCATAAAAGAGACCGCTAGGTCGGTGACCTAGGCAAAATAAGGGCATCTGGCGAACCAAAGGGTTCGGGCAAAGTTAAGGATATATACAAAACATGTACACGGCAAGTCGAAAACACGAAAAGCGGCTTGGGCAAAAGGTATCGGTGGAAAACCGAAAGGCGGTCTAGGCAAAAGTTAGGGATTTAAGCGTACGACTATGTCTCGACCAGATCATCTACTTCCAGACTACTATCAGCATTCAAGATTCAAATGGCGAAGATCAATTCACTCACTTTCTACTGACAGCAAGGAGATGAGATAGTTGAAATATATGAGTACTAGCATAGTTGAAACTTAACGAGATTATTTCCGCATAGCTTTTTACTGTTCTTGTGTTCAAACTACTTGGCCATACGCCACATTTCAAATAAATACTAGTTTCTTTCTCTTTACAATTTGTCGTTGTTGTCGTTTGCATAAAGTCCAACGTTTGCTTTGAATGATTATATGCATTTGACAATAAAAATCTATCCAAACATCGAAAATAAACATAACAAAGTGGCGCTACGAGGCTCTAGGAATTGAGATGACGAAAGTCACCACACTTCCCCAGAGCATGATCCCACGGAAATGTCACTCATTACAAACCTTCCCCGATGGAGTCTGCGTCGGTCCCCAGCGGTGATTCCACTCAACAACAGGTTACCCGTCTTGATAACATTTCATCCCAGTGAGATATTCATCCCGACGGATGTCTCTCTAACAAACCTTCCAGTGATAGTATCGGACCTAGAACTTGGTCAGATAGTGCACCGGAGGAAACCTACACCTTTTATTCCCCAGTCAGAGATTACAACGGGCTCTAGATCCTTCTAACCCGGTCTCCCAGCAACTACCTGATACTCTCCAGCAAGATTTACACACAAAATCCCCGGTAGAGTACCTCCATGATTCTCCCCAACAGGGTCTACACACAAGATCCTCAACAACGTATCTCTACCATCCTCAACGATATCTAGGCTCAAGACTTGGTCAGATAGTACACCGGAGGAATCAAAGTTTTCTTTCTTCTCAGGATCTCCATCCGTTCCGTCTCCAAGACAGAAGTCAGAAGCCAGAAATCTCCAAGCAGAACATCCCCATCTTCTTCAAGATGGATATGTTTTGAAATACCACAACATCTATCATTCATACATTTCTCATAAAGTCATATATTGTGCATATGTCATTCATACGCATCATCATGCATCATACTTTGCATAAGACTAACAAATATGCTATCAAAGTTTCTCTTGTTTTCTCCAAAACAGGTGAAAGTCACTTCTGACGCAAACAGGTCCAGGATTAAGACCCGAATCTAGACGGGAAAACTATCTGAAAGACCGCCCTAGTTGTCCTCCGACAACTGGTCCAGGATTAAGACCCGAATCCAGACGGGAAAACTATCTGAACGACCACCCTCGTTGTCCTCCGACAACGGATCCAGGATTAATACCCGAAGCTAGACGGGAAACCCTATCCGAACGATCACAAGTTATCCTCCGATAACAGGCAGTGGACCAACACCCGGTGCACAACAGGGAAACTGTCCACACTTTGCCAATTAGTACCCCCCTCAGAGTAATCAGCACGAAGATGTATTCTGACTCTCACAGCAACTACAGAGCCTGGCGCACGACTCAGTTGCCTTGGATGGCATCTTAAGCCCATCTCCGACTACTTGTCAACATTTCTCCACTTTCAGAATGCTGCATATTTGGTTAAAAATCAATACAAACCAATAACTTCATTCAAAAATGAGCACGAAGTCTAACGTACGACTCCCTCCGGATGGCATCTTAAGCCCATCTCCATGCTCCTTCCACTTCCAGAAACATCTACAGAGCCTAGCGTACGGCTCACTCCCCAGCATTGATCTTTCCAGATGGCATCTTAAGCCCATCTCCGACAACTCTCCTATTCAGACAACAATCTCGAGTCTAGCGTACGACTCATTCCCCAGCTTCTCCAAATGGCATCTATAAGCCCATTCCCGCATCATCATCAACAGCGAGTGCAAATTTTCAGGTGTATTCGAGTGTTCAATCATCTTCTACCTCCAGGTCACGAAAGGCGAACATGCCAATCTAACCCTTCTAGTACAAGAAGATTGAACAGGGGCAGCTGTCATACCCCAAAATTTGCCCTCCATCTTCTCAAGATCTTTCATACATCCATACTCAAGGATTCCTCAAGAGATGATCAGACAAACTCTCTCCTAGACAATCAACCCAAACTAGGGTTTGGCAAGTCTCAGATCAAGATGGACTTCCAACATATCCAATGTTCATCATGCCCCCTCATATGCTTCAAAGATTCTCCATGTCAAGTTTCAAGCCTCACAAGTCAAGTTTCCTCAGACAATTGCTCAGATGGTTGAAAATCAGTTGTATTGGACAAAAAGTCAATTGTGGTCAACGTACAGTCAAACTTCATAATTTTTGGTCAACATCCTCATTTTGAAGTTACATTCATCATTTGATCAAGGGTTGATCATGATTCACCAAGAAAACTCAAGATTTGCACAAAGGTATAACTTTCTAAATTAGGGTTTCTAGGTGAAAAGTCAACCAAACTTTAACTGGTCATAACTTTCTCATACTTTATCAGAAATTTTCCCACCAAAGCTCATTTTGAAGGAAATTCAATTCTCTACAACTTAATGTATCACAAGAATGTTCAAAAAATGCTTCATTTGGAAGGTATGGATCAAAACATTACAGGTCCTTTTCAAAAGTCAACAAAAAGTCAACATTTTGTTTTGAAGATACATTGAGCATGGAAACTCCAATTGAGATGAGACCAAAAAGGTTGGTTAGAGGACTCTTAGAGCTTTTCAAAATGTCCAAGAACACTCAAAAATGTGGAAAATTGAGCAAGATACACCATTCACAAGTTGGGAAATTTTGAAGAAGTGCACAAAGAGAAATACTTCTAAAAATCAATATTTTTGCAAATGGGCTTACTTTTTATTCATCCAAACTTGTTCCTTATGCAATTAGGAATATCCAAGCCCAATGCCACGAATTTTTATTTTATTTTTCTATTTAATTTGGAATTTATTCATTTAAATACAAATTAAATTTAAAAATAAAGTATAAAATCAAAATTAAATGCAAATTTGATTTTTCTCTCTTCCTTGAGATCCAAGTAACCCAATAAAGCCAGCAAATTTCGAAATTTGGTTGGATATGGCAAGATTGGATTGAAAATTGATCAAAAGATGAAAATTTGATTTGGTACAAAATCAAATATGATTTGCATTGATTAGTGATTGATTCTTTCTCAAATCAACTCTGAATCCATCTACTATATATATACATCACATGCCACACGAATTAGGGTAGAAAATTTGGCTGGAGGAACCCTATTGAAGCTCAAGAAATCCGTGGCACACAAGCAACTAGCAGCCTTGGATTTAGGTCGTTTCAATCGATTCCAAGCACTCAAACACATTCCTTGATACCTCTTGAATCGATCCAGACCCTCACTTTGCTCAAAACCATCCAGAATCAAAGAATCCGAATTCGGTTTGTTCATCTTTTTTTCAAAATCGTGTTTCATTATTCATGCATTATTAACGAGTTTTGATGTTTGTTTCATGCTTAGAACAAAGTTTGCAAGCGATCTGGGTAGGTTAATTGTATTTCCATAGCCTGAAACGTGATATGCCATAGCTAGGGTTCCTGAACACGATTTAGGGTTTCCCTTAAATGGAAAAATTAGACCTCGAGACCATTACCAATGAATTCGGAATGATGTCCTGAATCGAACCATGGTCTTAGAATTCATTTATATTACTTGTGTATGATTTTCGATTTTGCCAGGGTTGTAGCGTTGAACAAAGGCCGACGCTGAATTTTCAAAAATTCGAAACGAAAGAGATGAAGTTTGGCGCGGAGACGAGGCAATGGGGAGGAGACGCGTGCTTGTAATCCGTTCGTTCGATTCAGTGACACACGTGCATGCTGGCTCAGATGGCAAAGGCGTGTGGGTATGAAACAAGGTCTCGATTCGATCCTTGGCCATGGCAAGTATTTTACATAGTTTACAAACTTTTCATATTTTTCTTATTTATTTAATATATTTCATGCATTTTGAATTCTTTTCATAATTTTTATTCATGCATTAAAAATTGTCAAAAATATTTTTCCTTTTGCATTTATTTTCATAAAATGTTTATTTAATTTATAAAATTAAAAAATATTATTTTGCATGCATATTTAATTTTATTCATAATTTATCATTTAAATCACTTTTAATTAGTTTTTTAATTATTAAATCTTTTCCAAAAAATCCCAAAAAATTATTTTAGCATATTTATGTTATTTCCAGCATGAAATATTTTTCTCATCTAAAAGTTTGCATTTTACTAACATTTTCCTCTTATTCGATTTCATCGTATTTTCGATTTTCTCATCTTTTCGCAGGTTGTTCCGTTTCGGACGATTTCTTTTATAGTTTTCTCTTTTTTCCAATAATGTAACTGCTTATGGGATGTAATAGTTTTAATTAGGGCTTTTATTTTCCATACGGTTAAATTATGTATCGCCCCAAAGCCATGTAATAGCGTAGGATTTATCTTTCCGCATCTTTACATTCCGCATTTTAATTTCCGCACCCTATAAGCTAGTAATTAGGCGTGTATGGCAAGATAAAATTGGACATAGCTCACTCATAATGCCAAGATAAAATACCTGAATTGACACACTCTTTTCACATGCTTAGGGTAATTCTCTCGTTGCCTTACAATTCAAATGGTCAAGTCCTCGAGCGTAGAGGTATTCTACCGTCGCCTTTAAAACAAATCATCATAGTCCCTTCGATACAAAGATCATAGACCCACGATGTCGCCTACGAATACATGATCTTGACCCTCGATTGTCGCCTCGAAAATGATGATAGTCCTTCGAATGTGCTAGGATACTTCCTACAAGTTGCCTTCTATGACCGATGTCCCTTGAATGTCCGCTTACATCCAACGAATAGGGTTACTTACCAACTAATGGTATGGATAACACTATTCTAAAGGAACGTAAAATAACACAACGACCAATTACGAGTAGGTAATAAGACTTTTAGTTGCTTGCTCAAATCAAATGCTTTTCACACCTCACACTTTTGTCAAAGTTCAAACCCTTTTCAAAACAAAACATTTCCGAACACTTTGTATACATTCCTACATGAATCATTACAAAGTCAAAGAGAAATGCCTTTTCAAAACATTTTTGTCAAACACACGAAAGCACAATTTTAAAGTGATCTAAGAGCAACTAAGAGCCCGTAGATAACTACGGATGGAAAGGGGTGCTAATACCTTCCCTTTTCATAACCTTCTCCCTTACTCAGAATCTAACGAAGGTCTTTTCCTGTTCTTTTCACCTTCCCTTAATTGGATAAAAGAAAAGTCGGTGGCGACTCTTGCTATCCGCACATTTGCGATACAAAAACCTACAAAGTCAGTTCACCGTGTTACAGATATCTATTGTTGTTTCATATGCTCGACATGCTTTGTAATTTTATCTACTCGACCTTGTTATTGTTTTTAGCGTACATGCCGAATGGGAGGTCTCGGAGGCCGCCAAGCAAGGCTATAGTCGTGTTTAGGACTCTGGCTTCGGGGTGTTGTCATACCCCAAAATTTTCCCTCCATCTACTCAAGAAATTTCATACATCCCTACTCAAGGATTCCTCAAGAGTTGATCAGACAAACTCTCTCCTAGACAATCAACCCAAACTAGGGTTTGGTATCTCTCAGGTCAAGATGGGCTTCCAACATCCCCAATGGTCTTCATGCCTCCTCATATGCTTCAAAGATTCTCCATGTCAAGTTTCAAGCTTCACAGATCAAGTTTCCTCAGACAATTGCTCAGATGGTTGAAAATCAATTGTATTGGACAAAAAGTCAACTATGGTCAACATACAGTCAAACTTCATAATTTTTGGTCAACATACTCATTTTGAAGTTACATTCATCATTTGATCAAGGGTTGATCATGATTCATCAAGAAAACTCAAGATTTTCTCAAAAGTCAAACTTTCTAAATTAGGGTTTCTAGGTGAAAAGTCAACTGAACTTTGACTGATCATAACTTTCTCATACTTTCTCAGAAATTTTTCCAAAACCTCTTGTTTTGAAGGAAATTCAATTCTCTACAACTTCATGTCTCACAAGAATGTCCAAAAAATGCTTCATTTGAGAGGTATGGCTCAAAACATTACAGGTCATTTTCAAAGTCAACAAAAAGTCAACTTTTTGTTTTGAAGATATATTGAGCATGGAAACTCCAATTGAGATGAGACCAAAACGGTTGGTTAGAGGACTCTTAGAGCTTTCCAAAAAGTCCAAGAACACTCAAAAATGTGAAAAATTGAGCAAGATACACCATTCACAAGTTGGGCAATTTTGAAGGAATGCACAAAGAGAGATACTTCTAAAAATCAAATTTTTTGCAAATGGGCTTGCTTTTTCTTCATCCAAACTTATTCCTCATACAATTAGGAATATCCAAGCCCAATGCCACGAATTTTTATTTTATTTTTCTATTTAATTTGGAATTTATTCATTTAAATACAAATTAAATTTAAAAATAAAGTATAAAATCAAAATTAATTACAAAGTTGATTTTTATTCTTTCCTTGAGACCCAAGCAACTCACAAAGGCCAGCAAATTTCGAAATTTGATCAATATGGCAAGATTGGATTGAAAATTAATCAAATTTTGAAAATTTGATTTTGTACAAAAATCAAATTTGATTTGCTTTGAATGTTGATTGATTCTTTCCCAAAACCATTCCAAATTCATCCAATATAAATATATGATGCATACCTATCAAGAGAAGACAGAAAAATTGCTCTAAGAACCCTAACCTAAAACTGAAAAAACCGTGGCAAACAAGGAAGTGGCAATCATACTTCCAGCCGTTTTCAATCGTTTTTGAGGTGTCCAACACATTCCTTGAGTTGTTCTGAGTCGATCAAGATCCTTACTTTGCCAAAAACCATCCAGAATCGTGAAAACCGAAATCGGTTTGTTCTTGAAAAATCCAAAATCGTATTTCAATTTTCATGCATATTTAACATGTTTTGTGCTTGTTTTTGTGATTAGTAGGAGGATTGTAAGCTTTCTGGGTACTTTAATTGCATTTTCATGGCCGGAAACTCGAGATGCCATAGTTAGGGTTCTTGAGCACGTTTTAGGGTTTTACCAAATAGGAAAAATTGGACCATGGGACCTATACCAATGCATTCGGAATGATCCCAGGAATCGAACCATGCCTTTAGAATTCATTTATATTATGTATGCTGGATTTTTGATGTTTGCCAGGGACTTAGCGTCGAGCAATGGCCGATTTGGATTTTCAAATATTCAAAGCGAAGGAGGAAGTGAGCGAAGCAAGCAACGGCGGCGTGTTTTCTTCCACTCACTCCGTTTCCAAACAGTGAAGCACGCTAGCACAGTTGGTCAAGGCATGTGGACTTAAGATTTCGCTCCAGGGTCATGAGTTCGATCCCTGCCAGGACCGATTTTCATTCTTTTTTCCAAACTTGCATTATTTTCTATTTTCTAATTATTTTAATATTTTGCATTTTATTTCAATTCTTTTCATAATTTTATTTCTGCATTTAAAAATCATCAAAAATTATTTTTCTTTTTATATTATTTTCATAAAATCTTTATTTAATTTATAAAATTAAAAAATGTAATTTTGCATGCATATTCATTTTTATTTATAATTTTGCATTTAAATCACTTTTAATTCATTTTAATTATTAAAATACATCCAAAAATCCCAAAATTTATTTTAACATATTTATAGTATTTCCAGCATGACATATTTTTCTTATTTTAAAATTTGCATTTTTCTAACATTTTTTCTCTTGTTCGATTCATATCGTATTTTCCGATTTCTCATTCCTTTACAGGTTGATCCGATTCAGACGATTCTTTCTTTATCATTTTATTTTTCAATAATGTAACTGTGACACCCCGATTTAATTCAGAAATTAAATAAATAGGAATTTAATTATTTAATTAATTAAGGACTTGAATTAATTATATTTTTGGAATTTATGGGATTAATTGAAGAAAAGAAGAGATGGAGGTGTGAGGTGTAATTAGGGGTGTGAGGAGTAAATTACACTACACTTACTAATTACCATTTGTTTTATTTTATTGGAATAAATAAAGGATTATTAGAAGGAATATAAAAAGGAAAAGAAAAGAAAATAGGTTTTTTTGGAAGAAAAGCTATTATACGTAGAGTTGGAGAAGAGAAGAGAGGAAGGAAAACCTAGAAGCGTCAGAATCTCGAAGAACCCACAAGGTAAGGGGTGATTTCGACTGATTAATGCTTATTATAGGTTTTGATGTTGATTCTATAGATCATGGCATGTTAGGAATCTGTGTTTAGGAAATTCTAGGTTTCCATGGATGTATACCTAATAGTGTCAGTTGGTGTCAGATTGAGTCTGATTGTGTCAGAATGTGTATGGAATGTGATTAGAGTGTCAGTAGATGAAAATAGATGATGGAAACATGTTGTTTGATGAGATAGATGATGAAAAATGATGTGTTTTAGTGTTTCCCATGTTGGAGTTCGTATGGGTAAAATGGGTTTAATTGAAAATGGAAGGATCTTGTCAAAAGTGAAAATGACATTTTAACAGGAACCGGTTCTGTATATGAACCGGTTCCCCATTCAAAAATCAGGCGGGTAATTTCAACTTTCGGGAACGGTTCCGTTCGGTAGGAACGGGTTCGGTGCATTTTCAATTTTCAAAACTTCAAAATTCATAACTTTCAAACCGTAAGTCCGTTTTGCGCCGTTTGGACGTTATTTTCTAAATTTAAAGCTCTATTTTATGAAATGAAAATATTTTCCAAAACTTGAAATTATTTTGAAAATGGGCCAAATTCGAAATAGATGACTATTGGTAGCATATTGATGTGTATCGATGAGATCTGTGGTGATGGATATATTGATCAGTGAATGTAAAGCATGTTATGCTGTTGTTATTTGTGTGCATGATGGTTGATATATCATGTTGATTGGTTTGCATGTTATTCTGTGTTGATGTATGCATGATTGGTTGATATATCATGTTGATTGGTTTGCATGTTATTTTGATGTTGATGTATGCATGATTAGTTGATATATCATGTTGATTGTTGAGATTGAGTTATGTTCAATGAATGTATACATAGGCGATTGATGTTGCATGCTAGTGATGTGCGTGCATATGCATTGTTTGGTGAAGTTAATTCCCATTGTGCGGAATTTGACTTGGATTGCCGATAACCGATACGAGTGAGGATGGGTGGTTAAATTTGGATTCGTGTCCAGTGGTTATGGACGAATCGATGGTCTTGTATCCAGTTGATGAATGGATCGGTGTTGGGTGACTTGGTCATATGTGTTGGCATGCATTGATGTATTCGGATTATGTTGATGTATTAATATGCTTGAAATATATTGTTAATTGATTAATATGCTTTAATTATGAGAAGTCTCACCTTACTTTACCATTTCAGTTAAATTAGCGGTGAGGAGTCGGTGAGGATGGCTCTAGAGCTCATCATTTTAGTCCGTGTGTCGTGTCATGCTCGATTAGGTTGTAACACGAGGAAGCTTAGTTAAGAGAATCATTATTGTTTAATAGTTTTGGATTTGAATTCCTTGAGAACTATGATGTTTTATTAAATTTTGGGTTGGTATCTCCGCTGTGTAAGACATGGTCTTATAATGATTAAATTGTTGAATGATGATCCTCGATGTAGCATAGCTCTGTTTGAATGAAGGTTTATTCTATTTATTAATTGTGACATCCCGTGATTACCGTGTTAAACTCTGATTAAAGATGATTTAAATGTTAATTTAATTAATATATTCGGGGTATTTAGATGGGGTGTTACAATAGTGGTATCAGAGCATAGTCGGTCGTTGTGACCAGTGTCTTAATGTCATTACTCATACATGTGCGACATGTGTGTGAAACACTGTCGATGCTTGTTTTCCTAACTACTTGGTTGCAGGAGTGGTTTAGAAGCCATTGGGGGAGAGGCTTTACTTCTCCGATATGTTTTGGTGTGAAGAGTTGGATCGATGTGTTATTGATTATATGAGTGCAGATGTGGTTATACTGCATAGTTGCCCGAATTCGGAGGGATTACGAATTCGAGAATTCAGGATGATGGTCAGATAAGGTTCTCTTAAGTGGTAACAATTATGTACTTGTGTTGTTCGCATCACTGGGAGTGGAGGACGATGTTATGGATAATGATGTTCCATTGGGGTGTGAGTTCTGACGTTTCCCTGGGAACAATAGCGACTCACCGTCTGAACAAGATGTTGGATTAGCTTGAGGTCATCCTTGGGTTGGATGTTTGAAGTTAAACCAAGTGATTATGAATCGTTATGATGAGTCGATGCATATTCTTGGCCTAGAAGATATTTGGTAATTAAGAAGGATGACTCTTAGAAGATGAAGCTGGTGTGGTTGAATGTTGCAACACTTCCAGTTGATTGTGGAACTGTCTGTGTGAGTTACCTCTTGGTGTTCTTGAAAAGATTAACTGTGTCAGTGTCAATGGTTGATATAAAGTATGCAATTGTGTGAATTGGTTATTGGAATTGTAACTTGACACAATTAATCATGGTGAATGATGTGTGTTGCGGTATGTTGAAGTTAGGATCTCAAATTTTGTATTCGGTGATGTTTTGGGATTTTTGACTCTCACAAGGTGGAAATCGATTACCTATCACAGGGAATTGATTTCCTGAAGCTGACAACATTGTTTTGAAAACTTGTAAGATTCATAATTTGAGTTTTGGATGTCTGATTTGAGTTCCGTTTGAAGCGTTGGAAAGATAATGTGATGAACTTTGTTTTAAAAATGGTCCCAGCACCGAAAGTAATTATTCATCATATAATGATGTTTGAGGAGAATCAGAGTTGTTGTTGATGTCGTTCTTGGTACAAAACTTGTTTTATGACACCGTGCAAGATGTCAACTTTTGAGTTAAGGGAATTGAAGAAGCTATTGGAAGATGCGCAGTGAAATGGATTTGTAAAACTAAGTGTATTGTTTGGGGAGCTCTAATTTCCTTAGTCAAGGAGGAAGAGAGCGCCTTGCGTGTGGATTTTGATAACTGATTTAAGTGGTGATTAAGACTAAATATCTATTTCAAATTGTTGGTGATTTGATGGATCAATTGGTTGGAAAGTATGCCTTCAGTAAAGTTGAGTTTAGATTAACTTACCTTCGTGGTCAGGTTAAGGATGAAGATAGTTAGAAAGAAGCTTCTAAAACTCGGTATACGTATGTTGAATGTTGTGAGGTGAATTCCAACTTCGAAAGAGGAGTAGAATTTTGTTAAGTTTCATGGTGTAGATTACGGTATAAGGATATGAGTTTTCTTTATCATGTTATCTTAAGTGATGTAACGGTAGACCCATCGAATGACGTAGTGTTGTAGTGGGAAAGTCCAAAATTTGTTGCGGGTATTGGAAGACTTTATGGGCATAACCGGAATCGCGATTATTTGAGACGAGGTCAAGAATGATATATTCTTAATGAATGAAATGTTGGTATTAGTAAGAATGTGAAAGTATTAGAGATGCAACTTATGTCGATTGTGGATGAATAAGTGATGTTAGCTTCTGAGGAAAAGATAAGTGGTGTTAGAGGAAATAAATTCGACAGGAAGTGCAATCATGTTTAAGATGTCAAAATATGGACATGTGTTAAGAAAATGTTGGAAGTTCTTTTACCGATCATATGATGAGATGTATTACCGAGATTGCATTTGAAATAAGATTCAGACTGAACATATATGGATCCTAGATGTTATGAGATTTAAAGGGAGACTAAGAGTTGTGAATGTCGTTAAAGTTCTCCGCATGGATAAGGGCTTCAAATGGGGACAAAATGAGTTATGGTGTATTTGGTATGTTAGCATCTCATGAGGGGGAAAATACTTAACAATCGTGTGATGCTAAGTGAGTGTGAAGAAGAGTATGTAAAATTGTTTGATCGATGGTATCTCATCGTCGATATCAAATGAGAAAATAAGTGTGGAATGAATTGTAAACCTTAAAGGAAGATTATTAGACCATAGGGCTCGGGTGACTACGGGCACAAGTTCTAAAGGAACGCTATTATAGTGTGGTACGGTGGTTTATACTCCATTGTGATTGCCGGCTACCTATCGACAAATTGAGGCCGATCACCCTTAATCTCTTGTTGATAATAGACGGGATCGTGTTGGATTTAATAGACTCATCTTGCAAGCTTGATAGTGTGTGAAGCGGTTGACGTTCTATTGAGGGGATAGTAGACTTGGAAATTATCTAGCGGGTCGGGGACTCGAGTGTGTATGCAAGTTGAAGCCGCAGAGTGGAAGGTTTAGAATGTAAGAAGGTGAACAGTGATTTTGGTAGATGTTAAGGAGAAAGTCTAAAGATAAATATGAAACTTGTAGAGCTGGTAGTTGATGGAAATCAAATGAAGATAATGACTTAAGGTGATTAATCAGAGTTGCGTAGCGAAAGCGTAACGTGATGCACTTGTTATGCGAGTATGATTTCTTTTGGAAGTCACAAATCAAACATTAGAAGGTGTGGATTTTATGAACTATTAGAGATTTCAGAATAGAATTGTTGGGTGAAAGGTTCTATGTCTTATTGATGTTACATCCATTATAAGAGATGTATTAATTGCAAGCTCTATCGTTGGAACGTAGCCTCGTGGTACTGGCATTGTGTATGAATGTTGGGGACATTGCGGTTCGGTGGAGGTTCTTATAATTGTGCTGCAGTGTAAGGAAGTGATAAATCGTGTATCTTAGAGTGAATGGGGTAAGGAGTGGTGGTGATGTATTCTTAACCCGATAGCAATGGATCGTGTGGGATTCTAGTGGTTGAATAAGAAGGATATTTGTTAGTGATATTGGAAATGATGTCAAACATGGCGTGATAGTTGGAAGGAAGGATTTCAAGAGGAGGAGGTTGACTAGTGCTCGATCTTCATTTTGCGAATCCGACTAAGTCTTTTGTTGTGTCTTGTGACGCATCATTAATGGGAATAGGTGGTGTGTTGATGCAAGATAAGCGGTTGTGGCTTATGCTTCACGACAATTGAAAGTGCATGAAAGGAGTTATCCGACTCATGATTTAGAGTTAGTAGTGTTGTATTTGTTTTGAAGTTGGGAGGCATTATTTATATGGTTCTCGAATTGAGGTATTAGTGATCATAAGAGTCCGAAATATCTCTTTGATTAGGAAGAGTTGAAATGGTTGCGAGTCAAAGAGATCGCATTGGTAAGAGTAGCTTGGGAGGACCAGCAGATGGAATTGTTACATGGGAACGGAGAGTCGGATGAAGGACTCATATTCGAGCTGTTCGTCTAAGTGGTGTTTTCGAGGACGAAAACTCTTTTAGTGGGGAGAGTTGTGACACCCGATTTAATTCGAAATTAAATAAATAGGAATTTAATTATTTAATTAATTAAGGACTTGAATTAATTATATTTTGGAATTTATGGGATTAATTGAAGAAAAGAAGAGATGGAGGTGTGAGGTGTAATTAGGGTGTGAGGAGTAAATTACACTACACTTACTAATTACCATTTGTTTTATTTTATTGGAATAAATAAAGGATTATTAGAAGGAATATAAAAGGAAAAGAAAAGAAAATAGGTTTTTGGAAGAAAAGCTATTATACGTAGAGTTGGAGAGAGAGAGAGGAAGGAAAACCTAGAAGCGTCGAATCTCGAAGAACCCACAAGGTAAGGGTGATTTCGGTGATTAATGCTTATTATAGGTTTTGATGTTGATTCTATAGATCATGGCATGTTAGGAATCTGTGTTTAGGAAATTCTAGGTTTCCATGGATGTATACCTAATAGTGTCAGTTGGTGTCAGATTGAGTCTGATTGTGTCAGAATGTGTATGGAATGTGATTAGAGTGTCAGTAGATGAAAATAGATGATGGAAACATGTTGTTTGATGAGATAGATGATGAAAAATGATGTGTTTTAGTGTTTCCCATGTTGGAGTTCGTATGGGTAAAAATGGGTTTAATTGAAAATGGAAGGATCTTGTCGTCGAAAATGACATTTTAACACGCAGAACCGGTTCCATATGACGGAACCGGTTCCCCATTCAAAAATCAGGGGGTAATTTCAACTTCGGGGAACCGGTTCCGTTCGGGTAGGAACCGGGTTCAGTGCATTTTTCAATTTTTCAAAACTTCAAAATTCATAACTTTCAAACCGTAAGTCCGTTTTGCGCCGTTTTGGACGTTATTTTCTAAATTTAAAGCTCTATTTTATGAAATGAAAATATTTTCCAAAACTTGAAATTATTTTGAAAATGGGCCAAATTCGAAATAGATGACTATTGGTATATTGATGTGTATGCGTAGAGATCCTGTGGTGATGGATATATTGATACTGAGTGAATGTAAAGCATGTTATCTGTTGTTATTTGTGTGCATGATGGTTGATATATCATGTTGATTGGTTTGCATGTTATTCTTTGTGTTGATGTATGCATGATTGGTTGATATATCATGTTGATTGGTTTGCATGTTATTCTTGATGTTGATGTATGCATGATTAGTTGATATATCATGTTGATTGTTGAGATTCGAGTTATGTTCAATGAATGTATACATAGGCGATTGATGTTGCATGCTAGTGATGTGCGTGCATATGCATTGTTTGGTGAAGTTAATTCCCATTGTGCGAATTTGACTTGGATTGCCGATAACCGATACCGAGTGAGGATGGGTGGTTAGATGGATTCGTGTCCGAGTGGTTATGGACGAATCGATGGTACTGTATCCGGTTGATGAATGGATCAGTGTTGGGTGACTTGGTCACGAGTCGGTACCGCATGCATTGAGTGCATTATATTTGTATGGAATAGTAACATGTTAGGATGTCTTCCGGTGTTACTATTCTCGATTGATGATTGTTGTGCATGATGATTATATGGTTGTAATTGTGTATTGAATCGGGTTATGTTGAAATGGGTGGATTAATATGCTTGAAATATATTGTTAATTGAGAAGCTTATAATATGCTTTAATTATGAGAAGTCTCACCCTTACTTTACCATTTCGATTAAATTAGCGGGAGTCGGTGAGGATGGCTCTAGAGCTCATCATTTTAGTCCGTGTGTCGGTGTCATGCTCGATTAGGTTGTAACAACTGGGGACGCTTAGTTAAGAGAATCATTATTGTTTAATAGTTTTGGATTTGAATTCCTTGAGAACTATGATGTTTTATTAAATTTTGGGTTGGTATCTCCGCTGTGTAAGACATGGTCTTATAATGATTAAATTGTTGAATGATGATCCTCAGTGTAGCATGGCTACTGTTTGAATGAAGGTTTATTCTATTTATTAATTGTGACATCCCGTGATTACCGTGTTAAACTCTGATTAAAGATGATTTAAATGTTAATTTAATTAATATATTCGGGGTATTTAGATGGGGTGTTACAGTAACTGTCTATGGGATGTAATAGTTTAAATTAGGACTTTATTTTCCGCATTTTTAAAAATTATGTATCTGCCCCGAAGCCATGTAATAGCGTAGGACATTTACCTTTCCGCTCTTTACATTCCGCATTTTAATTTCCGCACCCTATAAATTGCTAGTAACTAGGCGTGTATGGCAAGATAATAACGAACATAGCCCACTAATTTGCAAGATAAAATACTTGAAATCAACACACTTCTTTCACACACGCACCCCTTAGGGTAATTCTCTCTCGTTGCCTTTGCGAATTCAAAATGGTCATGTCCTTCGAACGTAGAGGTATCCTGGCACCGTTGCCTTCCAAACAAATCATCATAGTCCCTTCGATACAAAGATCATAAGACCCACGATGTCGCTTCCGAATACATGATCTTGACCCTCGATTGTCGCCTATGAAAAATGATGATAGTCCCTTCGAATGTGCTAGGATACTTCCTACAAGTTGCCTTCTATGACCATCCGATGTCCCTTCGAATGTCCCCGCTTACATCCAACGAATGGAGCTACCTACTAACTAATGGTACGGCTAGCGCTATTCTAAAGGAACGTAAAAGTATGAAAACGACCAATTCTGAGTGGGTAAATAAGTCTTTTAGTTGCTTGCTCTAAACCAAATGCTTTTCACACCACACACTCTTTTTCAAAGTTCAAACTCTTTTCAAAACGAAGCATTTCCGAACACTTTGTATACATTCCTACATGAGTCATTACAAAGTCAAAGCGAAATGCCTTTTTTCAAAATATTTTTGTCAAACACACAGAAAGAAATTTTAAAAGGTGATCTAGAGCAACTAAGAGCCCGTAGATAACTACGGATGAAAAGGGGTGCTAATACCTTCCCTTTTCATAACCATTCTCCCGAACTCAGAATCTAAACGAAGGACTTTTTCTGTACTTTTACCTTCCCTTAATTGGATAAAAATAAAGGTCGGTGGCGACTCTTGCTATCCGCATATTTGCGATACAAAATCCTACAAAGTCAGTTCACCGTGTTACAGAACTGGCGACTCTGCTGGGGAATTCACCCTAAAAGAGAGAATTGCCTTAGGGATTTCTAGATAACTTTTATTGATTTTTGTTTGACTTGTATGCTTTATCTTTAAGGGTTGCTTGGGTATTATATTTGTGGGGGATCCTACACCCGGATCCGGGTTTCCTTTTAGGTAAGTAGCAATAAATCATCGCGACCGCTAGACGTATAACTAAACGGTCAACATGATGGCTACGTTAGCGTGACACTTTGGTTGTCCCGATACTCTTCATTCCCAAGTTGAAGATAGTATTTGGCTTCTGCGTGGTGTCATCAAGCGCTAACTAAACTTTTAGAACCTTAATTGACCCATCTTGGCCATTAGAAGGTAGTGAGATGGCCGGCTTTGGTGCAGACCGAGGTTGGTTGATACTCGATGCTACGCTCATTGAGATCAGACTTTTGGGATATTTTCGATCGACCACTTGGTAGTCGTATTGAAATAAACGCCTACGAGAAAGATCGATGATGTGAGATTCCTAGAACCCGGTTACTATTATAGGGCAGGATGAACCAACTCAAACTTTTGGTGGGGTAATCACCTATACCTCATGCAAGCCTTAAACCTAGGCTCATTGTGTGAATTGTTTGTGTGTGCTAAACATGACATCATGACATCATCCGCATTGCATATCATTTCTAACTATTTCAAGGACCTAGGGATTTATCTTTGCTTTGTTTTGTAGGGAATTATGGCTTCTAGAAAGACTATCCGAATCAACTTCATGGGTATACCTTCTCAGCTCAAAGAATTGGTTTCAAAAATTCCCGACCATGCTCAGTTTATCAAAAGACATGGTTATCTACTTGATTTGGTTATCTCCGGTTTTGAAGAAGATATGATGCATGTCCTATTCAGTTCTTTGATCAAAACACCATTGCTTTACATTCCCAGATTATCAGTTGGTTCCTACCTTGGAAGAGTTCTCTAAGCTACTTGGGATATCTATTCTTGACCAAATGCCATTCACCGGTCTAGAGAAGGTTCCTAGGTACGAAGACATTGCATCCGCCTTACATCTTAAACACTCAGACATTGAAGCCAATTGGGAAACTAGAAGCGGAGTTAGGGGTTTACTTTCCAAGTTCTTAATTAAGAAAGCCCGAGAATTCCTCAAAGTTATGAGTTTCCATGCATTCGAAGACATTGTGGCCTTGTTAATCTATGGTTTGGTTCTATTCCCTAACTCGGATCAATTCATAGATGTCAACGCCATCAAGTTGTTTCTTACCCGTAATCCTGTTCCTACTTTACTTGGAGACATCCTGCATTCTCTCCACACTCGTACTACTAAGAGACAAGGAACTCTCATGTGTTGTATACCGTTACTTTCTAGGTGGTTTATTTCGCACCTTCCTCCATCAGTTTTGAAGAACGAACAAAGGTTGAGATGGTCTCAAAGGTTAATGTCACTCTCTCATTCCAATATCCGTTGGAGCCTTTTTTCTCAAAAGGATTTCACATTCATCGAGCGTTGTGGAGAATTCCCTAATGTACCACTACTTGGTATAAGGGGAGGTATTACTTACAACCCTTCTTTAGCTCTACGTCAGTTTGGTTTTGCTCGAAGAGATGGTCCTCATGATATGCTTCTCCGAGATATTGTGTTCGATTACAATCATGATCTCCAGAATTACCGACGAAGGTTTATACACGCTTGGGGAATGGTAAAGAAGACTGATACCAAGACTTTGGGGCACCAGAACTCCATTCCTTGGGAACCTTACCTCAAATGGGTGCGAGCTCGAGCTCAAAACCTCATGATGCCATTCACGCCGGTTTTACCAGTAATTATGGAACCTGTTGCTATAGGTGACGTACCCTATACCGTTCTCCATCCCGACATGCCTACTGATTTTGAAGACTTGAAGAGATCCTGGATTCAGCTCAAGGAAGAAAGGGATACCTTTGAAGCTCAGTGCTATGTAAGTGAGAAGAAAGTGCTAGAGTTGACCAAGCTACTTCACGAGGAGCGAAGCATCAACGCCTACCTCGGCACCAAGAGGAAGCGCCCATGGGAGACTTAGAGCTTTAGGATTTTTATGCTTTTCTTTTGTTATTGTTTTGAACTATCTTTTGTACTTAAAAAGAAAAAGAATAATAAAAAGAGTACTAATAAATGTTTGTTCTTGCTTGTTTAACAAATTTAAATCTCTAAGGTCCTTGAAAACATTGCATTGCATTGCATTCGCATAAACATTGCATATCATAGCATAACATTGCATCACAGGTACATTGGAGATTGGTTTTCTCATCTGCTCGCTATTTATTTTAGCAGAAATGGCTCTTGAACAGTCTGTCAAAGATCTTCAAGCTCAAGAATGCTCAGTTTCAGCAGATGTTTACCAGCTTGGTCCAAGGCCAAGAAGACCTGAAGAAGCTCATCAACAGAAAGAAAAAGGTTGTTGGTCTTCTCAACATGGGCAGACGCTACAAAGGTGGTCCTAGAGTGGTTAGTCGAATTGAGCTCTCTGAAGGAAGTGTCAAGAAGGAAGACGAGCAAAGTAACAAAGGTGGTGGTGAAGGCAGTCAGCCTGAACTTGAGAAGAACTATGATGATGGCCAATACTCTGATGAAGATGACAAGTACAAGCAACTTGAAGATCGTCTGAATGCTGTGGAAAACCTGAAGATGTCCGGGTTGAATTTTGATGATCTAAGTCTTGTCCCTGGTGTTGTGATTCCTCCCAAGTTCAAAGTTCCAACTTTTGCTAAGTATGATGGCATGTCTTGCCCTAAGCTGCATTTGAAGTCCTATGTCCAGAAGATCAATCCCCACACTGATGACAGAAAGTTGTGGATGCATTATTTTCAAGAGAGTTTGTCCGGAACTCAATTGGAGTGGTATTATCAGCTAGAGAATGACCGTATCCGTATCTGGAGTGACTTGGCAGATGCTTTCTACAGACAATATGAGTACAATGCTAAATTGACACCCACTCGCATGCAACTACAGAGCATGTCTATGGGTCGTGACGAGAAGTTCAAAGAGTATGCTCAGAAATGGAGAGATCTAGCAGGCAGAGTTCAGCCACCCTTGTCCAATAGGGAGTTGGTTGATATGTTCATGGGGACACTAACAAGCCCATTCTTCAATCATCTGATTGGAAACTCTTCAGGATTCACCGGTGATATTGACAATGAGCGTATTGAAGCGGTATCAAGAGTGGGAAGATTCAGATAGAGTCATCTTCAAAATGCGAAGAGATCTTTTGGTGGTAAGAAAGAAGCCAATGTGTATGGTCGGAAAAGCCGAGCCAAGACCGACCGTGCTCAATCTGTGGGCGGTTGTGATCTCAATCCTACATCGGCACAACCTCGGCGAGACAACGCGTGGTCGAGCAGCGCCACGAGGATTCGAAGATCAACATGCCTTTGTCGCAAGCCTTGCAACACATGTTGAAAGTAGAGTGATTGCTTTGAGGATCCTCCTCGGAATGTCAATACCTCCTCCGAGATACAATCCTAATGCTAAGTGTGCTTACCATTCCAATAGCCACGGACATAGCGATGATTGTTGGGCTCGAAGAACAAGATTCAAGATATGATTGAATCTAAGCGATTGAGTTTGATCCTCCTATTGAGACTCGAATGTGATCAACGCCTATGCCTAACCATGACAAGGGTTCCAATCTTTGTTGGTGGCGATACTTATGTTTTCAACATAGATGACTTGACCATTCCTCGATGGTAAGAAGAATTTGTTGCAAGCGGTGTCAACCAGGATGCCCGAGAACTATCGTTGGTGCCCATCCGCACTGATGGTTGTGCTTGGTTGAGAAGGCGTGTTCGGTGCATGATGGATAACCGTGAGATACTATTTCGAAACCACGTGCGTAAGTGTGAAGAAATGTCTAAGTTGAAGATTGACAATGAAAACGAAACTGTACCATCTGTGTGGGACACCTTGGGGCAGCCAAGTGGAAAGTATGATTACATGGTGAAGTACACTGTTCCTGAGAGTTACAAGATTCCTATTGAAGATGTTAAGGCGACCGGATGGGGTGACGATTTCCCAGAAGATTATGCTGATGTTAACACAATAAGGATTTCCTCTGCTGATCCTGTGCCTAGAGTGGCACCTCTCATCATTACTTCTTCCAGACCAGTTCCATATTCCTCCGACAAGGCTATTCCTTGGAATTATGGAGCTGAGGTTTACTATCATGGCGTCAAGCAAGACCCTCTGACCATTGAAGATCTTACAGTTGAAGCTACCATTCCTGACATTGACAACATCACCGGATCAAGTAAGGTGACTCGAACCGGAAGGGTATTCTCTCCAGAAATCTCTCCTCCAAAAGACACTGCGACTCCAGCTCGCATTCCAGCTTTTCAACCCATTCCCAAGCTAGAGGAAAGAACGGTGACTCATCCTGCTCCCGAAGTACCAAGGAAGTTCGAAGACACCTCAAACAAGAAATGGAGGAAGATTATCAAGAAGAGTGACTACAATGTTGTGGAACAGTTGGGACAGACTCAGTCCAAGATATCCATGCTTGCACTGCTCTTGTGCTCTGAGGCTCATGCTAATGCCTTGGTAAAGTTTCTGAAGAATGTTCATGTACCGCAAGACACTACTACTGACCAATTTGAAGTTTGTATTGCTAGCCTGGCTGCCAACAACGGCCTAGGCTTCTCGATCTTGATTTGACTCTAGGAAAGAAACACAACAAAGCCTTGCACATCTCTGTTGAATGCAAGGGCACTACATTATCTCATGTTTTGGTTGATACTGGTTCTGCTCTGAATATCCTACCAAAGACTGCTTTTGATCGGCTTGATGTCGAAGGGTTGGTTCTGAGACCCAGTGACATTATTGTGAGGGCTTTTGATGGTTCTAAGCGAGCAGTGCTTGAGAGCTCATTCACTGTTAAAGTCGGTTCCCGGACTTTTGACTCCACTTTCTTTGTCATGGACATCCGTCCGCTTACTCTTGCCTACTTGGACGCCCTTGGATACATGGGGCAGGCGCTGTTACCTCTACCCTACATCAGAAACTGAAGTACCCGGTGAAAGGGAGGTTTGTCACAGTATGTGGTGAAGAAGAATATATGGTCAGTCATCTACAGTCGTTCCGATACCTCGAGATGGAAGGAGAATTCTTCGAGACTCCCTGTCAAGCTTTTGAAACAATACCCAGAGTCATGCCTGTCGACTCTCCTATCACTCCTAAAGTTGTTAAAGCTCCGCCTAGGATGGCCTCGCTGAAAGATGCTCAAGCTGCAGTTGAAGAAGGTGGCAGTGCTATTTGGGGACAGCTCCCTGATCTTCCTTTCAAATCTGACAAGACCGGTTTAGGCTTCACCATCAAGGGTCAGAAGATGATACGCCGCGAACGTGCCGGCCAACTTCCTTTCCGCATCAGTCAGAATGGAATCCATGCTATAGAAGACGACGACAACGACTTCGACATCAGCAAGTGGATCTTCCCAACTCCAGACAAAGGGCTCAACAATTGGAAGACTGAAGACGTCATACCAATCTCCTTTAGTCAGGAGTAATTGCTCTTGTTTTGTTTTGCTTTTCGTATTTCTTTATGTTTTGAACAATAAACTCTAAAGCCTAGTGCCTTGCCCGGGGCATCATGGCTCGTTTGCGAGGGTTATTATCAGTCATTTGCGTATTTTCATTCAATAAATTCGTTGGACTTTTGTATTCAATTGTTTGTTTTCTTTCTTTACTTTATCACCCTTCAAAAGCTATGTGTTTCTTACACACACCACGTGATACAACTGGAATCACTCGAATCTCGTTAATAATGACTATGCTATTGCTAAATATGACTTGATAATCCGATCTACCAAGCCAAGAAGAAAGTGAGGAAGATTGTGAAGTGCCGGAGAACTTGTCGATCTGCTAGAGCAAGAAGAGCGAGTTATACTGACCACACGAAGAGCAAGTTGAGGTTGTGAATTTGGAGTGCTGATGAAGAAAAGAGATCAAGATAGGGCGGGTCTTGAGAGTTGTCAAAGAAAGGTTGATTCGGATGCTACGGGACTATATTGAGGTTTTGCTTGGTCATACGAGGACATGCCGAGTTTGGACATTGATATTGTGGTACACCGATTGCCGACAAAAGAAGGTTTTCTCGGTGAAGCGAAGGTTCGTCGCATGCGTCCCGAGATGTCGAGAAAATCAAAGCGAAGTTATGAAACAGTTCAACGCGGTTTCTTAGTCACCTCTTATCCCGGGTTGCAAATGTGGTACCGTACCTAAGAAGGATGGCAAGGTACGAATGTGTGTGGATTAGAGATCTGAACAAAGCAAGTCCGAAGGCGATTTTCCACTCCTCATATCGATGTTACGGTTGACAACACTGCCGGATAAGGTTTTCTCCTTCATGGATGGTTTCTCCGGTTACAATCGGATCAAAATGGCTCGAAGACATGGAGAAGACTACTTTTGTTACGGGGGTACTTTCGCTACAAGGTTATGCCGTTTGGATTGAAGAACGAGCGCCACTTATCGCGTGCTATGGTGACATTGTTTCATGACATGATTCATCACGAGATAGAGGTCTCGTTGGCGACATGATAGCTCGCTCACGGTGAAGAAGAACATCTAGATCATTTGCGAAACTGTTCGACGGTTGAAGAAGTACAGATTGAGACTTAATCCCAACAAGTGCACCTTTGGAGTCGGATCCGAAAACTCCTAGGGTTTGTTGTCGATGGTAAAGGTATTGAGGTTGACCCGCCAAGGTTAAAGCTATTCAAGAGATGCCGGCGCCCGCACCGAGAAAGAGGTCGAGGTTTCTTGGGCCGACTAAACTACATTGCCGATTCATTGCACACTATCGCTACTTGTGAGCCAATCTTCAAGTTACTAAAGAAAGATCAAGTAGTGGAATGGAGCAGCGATTGCCGATGCTTTTGATAAGATCAAGGAGTACCTCAGAATCCTATCCGATGCCACTGAAGGAAGACCTCTTATCATGTACTTAACAGTGTTAGAGAATTCAATGGGGTGTGTGTTGGGGCAACATGACGAGTCTGGTCGAAAAGAGCATGCAATATACTACCTTAGCAAAAATTTTACCGACTGTGAAACAAGATACTCACAGCTTGAGAAAACTTGCAACGCTTTGGCTTGGGCTGCTCACCGACTAAGACAGTATATGTTGACTCACACTACCTTGTTGATTTCCAAGATGGATCCGATAAAATACATATTTGAAAAGCCAGCTCTCTCGGGAAGAATAGCAAGATGGAAAATGATCTTGACCGAATATGACATCCAGTACACTTCTCAGAAAGCGATCAAAGGAAGTGTAGTAGCCGATCATTTGGCTCATCAAGCCGTAGATGACTATCAGTCTATGCGGTTCAATTTCGAGATGAAGACGTTTTACTAGTTCTGATTGTGAAGAACCAGGACCGGACGAAGGACCTGAACAAGGATCCCGATGGACCATGGTCTTTGATGGAGCCTCAAACTCACTTGGCAATGGCATTGGCGCCATCATTACATCTCCCACAGGCGAACATACTCCTTTCACCGCCAGATTATGTTTCAGTTGCACTAACAACATGGCGAGTCGAAGCGTGCATCATGGGTCTTAAAGCTGCTATTGACTTAAGAATCAAGTTCTTACAAGTGTATGGAGACTCAGCTTTAGTGATCAGTCAGATTAAAGGCGAGTGGGATACGAAACATCCAAATCTCATTCCATATCGAGAGCACGTTCTATGTTTGATCCCTACTTTGAAGAGATTACTTTTGATCACATTCCACGAGAAGAGAATCAGTTGGCAGACGCATTAGCTACTATGTCATCTATGTTCAAGGTTAGATGGGACAACGAGGCTCCCGAGATCATCATTGAGAAGTTCGACGAACCAGCTTATTGTTATGAGCTTGACGAGAAGAGAAACCTTGGTATTATGGCGTGAAGAGTATCTTGAGACTCGGGAATATCCCGAGGGCATACATTAATGATAAGAAGTTCATGAGAAGATTTGCATCCAAATTCTTCCTCAGCGACATCTTATACAAGCGCAACCACGACTTGTGTTTACTCACTGTAGACGAGAAAAGAATGCGTATCATGGAAGAGTTACACAAAGGCGCATTTGGTACCCACTCCGGTGGACATCGATGGCTAAGAAGATTTTGAGAACAGGTTACTATTGGTCCACCATGGAAGGCGATTGTCACCGCTCGCTCGATCTTGTCACAAATGCGGTTATGCCGACAAAGTACGTACCTCAATACCTCTGAATGTTTTAACTTCTCCTTGGCCTTTTGCAATGTGGGGCATTGACATGATTGGAGAGATTAAGCCCACAGCTTCCAATGGACATCGTTTCATCCTTGTGGCAATTGATTACTTTACCAAATGGGTAGAAGCAGCCTCGTTCGCATCTGTTACCAAGAACGTTGTGGCTCGATTCATCAAGCATAATCTTATCTGTCGGTATGGCACTCCCGAAAGGATTATCACAGATAACGGCTCTAATCTCAACAACAAGATGATCACCGAACTCTGCACGCAGTTCAAAATCAAGCATCACAATTCTTCTCCATATCGGCCTAAGATGAATGGCGCAGTAGAAGCCGCCAACAAAAACATTAAGAAGATTATACAGAAGATGACTGTGACTTACAAGGATTGGCATGAGATGTTACCATTTGCTCTTCATGGTTATCGCACTACAGCACGGACATCCACAGGGGCAACCCCCTTCTCTCTCGTATACGGTATGGAAGCAGTTCTACCCATCGAGGTTCAGATACCCTCAACTAGAGTCCTCCAGGAGGCAGAGTTAGGCGAAGACGATTGGGTCCAGACTCGCCTTGACCAGATTAACTTGATTGATGAGAAACGACTCGCGTCCATCTGCCATGGACAGATTTATCAGAAACGAATGATCAGAGCATTTAACAAGAAGGTCAATCATCGAGTCTACCAAGTCGGTGATCTAGTAGTCAGCGCATCATTCTTCCACAAGGTGATCGGGAAAATGGACTCCCACCTATGAGGGACCATTTGTAGTCAAGCGGTATTTTCCGGAGCTATGATACTTAGCACCATGGATGGTGAAGACTTCCCACACCACGTGAGCAGACATAGTAAAAAATACTACGCATAAAAGAGACCCGCTAGGTCGGTGGCCTAGGCAAAAATAAGGGCATCTGGCGAACCAAAAGGTTCGAGCAAAAGTTAAGGATATATACAAAACATGTACACCGCAAGTCGAAAACACGAAAGGCGACTTGGGCAAAAAGGTATCGGTGGTGAAAACCGAAAGGCGGTCTAGGCAAAAGTTAGGGATTTAAGCGTACGACTATGTCTCTTCGGATCACTTCGACTACTATCGATTCAAGATTCAAATGGCGAAGATCAATTCACTCACTTTCTACTGACAAGGAGATGAGATAGTTGAAATATATGAGTACTAGCATAGTTGAGACTTAACGAGATTGTTTCCGCATAGCTTTTTACCTTTCTTGTGTACAAAACTACTTGGCCATACGCCACCTTTCAAATAAATACAAGTTCTTTCTCTTTACAATTTTCACTATTGTGGTTTGCATAAAGTCCAACGTTTGCTTTGAATGATTATATGCATTTGACAATAAGAATCTAATCACAAACATACGAAAAGTGAACATACAAAAGTACTTACTACAGGCTCCAGGAATTGAGATGACGACGAAAGTCACCAAAACATTCCCCCACAGAGCATGATCCCCACAAAGGTGTCACTCACAACACAACTTCCCCAGTAGAGCAAAAGGGAATCCACGAGCAGCAATTCCACTCAACTAAGCAATGTTACATCGGTCTCCAAGCAGTAACACCTCACCCCCAGTCAAGGTATTTATCCCTAGCGGGTATCTCTCAGTCCTTTCCTTTTTCCCCAGCGGCAGTATCCAGACCCGAAACTTGGTCAGATAGTGCATCGGAGGAAACTACATCTTCATCCCCCAGCCTAGGATTACAACGGGTTCCTGACTCTTCCAACCCGGTCTCCCGGCAACTACCAAATGCTCTCCAGCGAGATCTACACCCAGAATCCCCAGCAGAGTCGCCAGTTCTGTAACACGGTGAACTGACTTTGTAGATTTTTGTATCGCAAATATACGGATAGCAAGAGTCGCCACCGACCTTTATTTTTATCCAATTAAGGGAAGGTAAAAGTACAGAAAAAGACCTTCGTTTAGATTCTGAGTTCGGGAGAATGGTTATGAAAAGGGAAGGTATTAGCACCCCTTTTCATCCGTAGTTATCTACGGGCTCTTAGTTACTCTAGATCACCTTTTAAAATTGCTTTCTGTGTGTTTGACAAAAATATTTTGAAAAAAGGCATTTCCGAACACTTTGTATACATTCCTACATGAGTCATTACAAAGTCAAATGCCTTTTTCAAATATCTTCATTAGGCATTACAAAAATTGCTTAAACCTAATTTTGTGTATCTATATGTTATAATTACAACTGGAGGGGGAGGAAAAGAAAAAATGTGAGGCAGAGGCAGATCTCGAAAGGATCTTCATCTTCTCTCTCAAGTCAAAATACAACACTTCATCCTTCTCACGCCTCCAATTCCTTCTAATACATCATCTCGCCTAACCACTTCATCATCACCATCTCATACCGTCTCGCACCTTCAAGCCAAAACCGACTTCCTCCACTCATAATCCCCACCGAAACACCTTTCACAAATCGCTAACGCCAGCTCCATCTTCGTTTCGTCAACCCCATCTCACTCCCACCATCTAAGCCAATCCTCCTTCATTTCAATCTCCATTGCCGTCTCACTCACCCTTCCATTCTCACCTTCAGAACAACCTTCACCATCTGAGACCACACTCACCGCAAACTCACCTCAACTACATCAGTTGTAATATTAGCAGTAACAACCTATCTTCACTACTGAAACAAGCAACTTCGACTTCTCACCACTATCTGGTAAACTTCTACAACATTCTTTTCTCTGTTTAGATTTTGAGGTTTATGTGTTATCAATGTGTCAATGTGTATGTAGTTTTTCTGGATTGTCAATGTGTATGTGTTTACTGTGAAAAATGGTAAACAACCATTGATCCTCCCTATGTCCTAAAACTAAGGGTTACTCGCAAGATCGACCAGTTGATCTTAAGACACGTGCTAAGATGTTTGATATTGTACCGGTTCTGTCGAATTATACCTTAGTCAAGAAACAATTTTCTAAGACCAAGGAAACAAGTACAACGTAGTTCCACATAGATATTCGATCGGTAACTCGTGGCTGACAACAAGTTCTGAACGAAATAAGATTCAACAGACTAACTAACTGGTGACTCGTGACCGACAAGCAGTTTTGAAAATTTCACGCGAAGTAGAAGAAAACGTAAAAGGTTCTACTCGAAGGTAAATATAAAATAGTAAAGACATTCAAAAGATAACAGGAAAAGATAAATTGATTGCATTGAAATAAAGGTGGTGATTCACGTACATCAAAAGCTTCGCAACTCTTTCTTCCTTACGCACAAAATTGAGCAGAGTTTTGACAAGCGATTTGAGCGTACAAGTGAACACACCAAATTCTATAGTAGAATGACTTATTTATAGTAGTTTACAATTTAACCGCCTAAGGAAATCTACGGATGAAATTGAAACTCAAAGTAACTTCTTCACAAGATTTCTCCATCTGTTTGGCGCCTAAGATACACGATCTCTTGAAGTAACTACCCACGATTTTCAAAGTTTGAATTTTCCCCGCTCTGTTATTGCAAAAGGTTAACCGCTCCTAGCTTTGATGCATCTCAAAAAGAATGAAATTTCTTTAAGTCCAATAGGCTCCATCTTCGACTATGTCTGAACTTCGACTGATTCCTTCACTTAGTCTATAGTTTGTCGAATCGACCAACATTCTTTACCTTATTTATCCAGTCGATGTAGCTCGTCTTCGACACCTTTGTCTTGGCCCTTCTTCCTTTTGGCCGCAGATTTTGACTTTTCATATTATTTGATACTTTGGTCGAATCGACCAATTCCCTTGTTTACTCCTTTGGTCGACACATTTCTTTTTGACATCCTTGGCTTGGTTTCATGAATTCTTTTGAGGGACCCGTATTCTTTAAGGATCGACCCCTAGCTTATAAGGACGTTTTCATTTGACACATACCATTAAACCCCTTAAGAAGTTTCAAGGTAACAATATGTAGCTTAGATTATGAGGTTTCTATTTGGATTTTGTGTTGGTATTGTCAAGGTTTTCTATGGTCTGTCTATATAGTTGGAATGTTGATTTTAGACATAATTATTGTGTTCATTTCTTAATCTGTTTGTTGATGGTATTTTGATCATATCTGTCGAATTTGAGTTTAAATGTGATTGAGAAGAATTGTTCATGGTGTTAAAGTTATTACCTCTTGCTAAATTCATAATTGCGTTCCTTTTCATTAAGTAGCTAAGTTTGATTTAAGGATCCGTACCAACACCACGATATTGCTTTATTCACGTTTTAATTTCGATTGAAATTGTGAGTGAAGCGACATTTGGTGTAGTTTCGATGAAGGTAAGGTTTCCGTGTTACTCATGTTTAAATCTAACTGAGAAACTATGAGTGCATATTGTTACATTTTCTAATACGTTGCAATTCCGAAACTTGAATTAAATTTAGATTTCGAAAACCGTATATACATTGGGAGCATTTAGTTTGGTTTGTGACGATTGCACTTTGTCGATCTCTATTGTAAATACCTGATTAAGGAGTCCACATTAGTTTCAATGATGGTTTAAATGTCTATGTCACGTTTATTCGCGTAGATTATGGACGAGAAACGTTTTGGGTGTCATTATGTTTCCTTTGTATTGAATTTGAGCAAGAAAAGTTGTTTGATTAGTGGCTTCCCTGATTTGTTTGATCTTAGCTTATTTCTAAATCAATTTTCTATGTTTTGATTTTGGATTGAATAATAGTATAAGTTTCTTTGGGTTTAGTTCATTTGTGAATCGAAATACTCAAATGTTTGATTATTTTGGTTCTTCCATTCATGTACATATCGTATCATGCAATTTATTTCGATTTTATATCATATTATGCAATTTATTTCGATTCAATTTCTCCTCACAATTCCATTTTACTTCTGATTTCTATCTTCACTTAATTCATTAGTTCTATATTGTTTTAATTAGTTGATGTTTGTTAATTAAAATGGATTAGTTTACTAGTCTATTTTTCTTAACTTTGCTAATTAATTTAATCAATGTTTAACTAATTGATTTTATTTCTTATTCTTTTCATTTTGATCAATTAATTAGATGTTAATTTAGTTAATTAAAACAGATTAGTTTACTAATCTATTTTTCTTAACTCAATTAATTAAGTTAATCAACTCTTAATTAATTGATCCATAATTCATTTGTCTCATTGTAGTTTTAATATTGGTTTCTAGACCGAATATGTTATCTTATCTGTCTATTTCTTTGGAATTTCATTTGATGCAGAGAATTTCATTTGTATTCATTTGATGTGTCAAGCTTCATATGATATCTTGAAGTTTACTTAAGGCGATTAATCGCACCATACGACATAAGCTTTTAATTTATTTAGTTATTTCCATTCAATTCGATTCGATTGGGTTGTATTGTTTATTTATTTAGACTTTTAACCTCACTTTCGATTTGATACATCCCCATTCATAAGCTTGTACCCCCGTCCCCATATGGTTTGTAATAGCTTAGGGTTTTATTTCATTGTGTTTAATTATTGCTTAATTACGCCTATATCATGTGTAAGTATTTTTATGTTGGCTTTAATTTTTGGTAAAACCAGTTTATGTCAATGTCTTGACTGATGTCATGACATTCTGAGTTGAAGATAAATTCGCGAAGAAGAATTATCTGTACAAATCAGTTTGGTTATGAAGCTTTGGAAATCTGCAAGAAGAATGGCTGATGTCATGACCAATGTTATGACATTCAGTGCAACATATGTGGTTATCCAGATTTACTTTTCCTAAGAGTTTTCAGGATTCTGCTGAGCTGTGTTTATTATGGATTATTATGTTGGATCATATGCTCACGTGGATTGGTGGTTAACCTTGTTTAATCCTAATTGTTATGTTGTAAAGACCAAGTCTTTAGGTTAACTTTGGTTAACCCTAGCTATAATTATGGAAGCCCAAGTTGAAGACTTTTACTGCTTCTATAATATGGAATAAACCCTTATTCTGGGAGCTGCGCCTTTTTTCTGTGAAGAAGTTTAAGCAGGCTGTCATTTTGTGTTCTAGTTATTCTTGTAAGCCAAGCAATTATCATTTGATAAGTGTTTTGGAGTAGGATTTGGTTGTAAGGGTTTTTTATCACTCAAAGCTTTGAAGCACGAGTGTTGTGTCTCTTGATTAAAGCTTTGAAGCAAAATCAAGTATGTTTATTGAAGAATGTCTTCACAATTCTATTAAACAATAGGTTGATATCACTGCTGTGATTGAGGGGGAGTGATTAGGAACTCAGGTCTAAGTAGGACTTAGATTGAAGTTGCATTGGGTAAGTCTTAAGTGAAGGAGATAAACTGGTTGGTTTATTCCTGAATTAATACTTCTTATAGTGGATTTCCTCCCTAGCTTGGTAACCCCCAGATGTAGGTGTAGTTACACACTGAACTGGGTAAACAATTGATTGTGTTCTTTACTGTTTTGAATTACTGTGTGAATTGTTAAACAGTTTGTCATATACGGTGTCATAACATTCTCTGTGACATTAAGTATCTGTTGCCAGAAATTTCAATTGGTATCAGAGCAGGCACCTTGCCAGTTATTTCTGGGTGAGATCTAGGGATATTTCTTTTCTGGCGCAATGGACAAGGAAGGAGGATTTGGGAGCATACCACCTATTCTGGATGGATCAAACTATGATTACTGGAAACCTCGTATGGTTGCCTTTTTGAAGTCACTGGACAATAAAGCTTGGAGAGCTACAGAGGATGAAAACATCCCATCAAACTTGAGAAAGATGGGACTACTAGCCTGAAACTTGAGGAAGAATGGAGCAAAGAAGAAGAAGAGCTAGCACTGGGCAACTCTAAAGCATTGAATGCCTTATTCAATGGAATTGACAGAAATATTTTTAGACTAGTACATCAGTGTGAACTGGCCAAGGATGTTTGGGACACTCTCAAAACCACTCATGAGGGTACATCCAAGGTGAAAATGTCAAGACTTCAGATGCTCACTACCAAATTTGAGAATCTAAAGATGAAGGAAGATGAGACCATTCATGAGTTTCACATGAACATCTTGGAGATTGCCAACACCTCAGGAGCATTGGGAGAAAAGATGTCAGAAGAAAAGCTGGTGAGAAAGATTCTCAGATCCTTGCCTAAAAGGTTTGCAATGAAAGTGGCGCTATAGAGGAAGCTCAGGATATCTGCAACTTGAAGGTTGATGAAATCATTGGATCACTTCAGACATTTGAGATGGGGATCAGTGACAATGTTGACAAGAAAAACAAGAGCATAGCCCTTGTATCCAATACTGAAGAGGAAAGCAAGGAGAGTGATGAAGAGAATATATCAGAAGCTATAGCTATGCTTGGAAGGCAGTTCAACAAACTCATCAAGAGAATTGACCCAAAGTCAAGGTCAAATGTCAAGAACATTTCCTCTGACATCAGCAGACCCTATGACTCTAGGAGAAGAACTAAGTATGAAGAAAAGGGAAATCAAAGCAGAGGAATCAAATGCCATGGATGTGAAGGATATGGGCACATTCGAGCTGAATGTCCTACCTTTCTAAAGAAATAAAAGAAAGGAATGTCTGTTACTTGGTCTGATGGTGACTCAGAAAGTGACTTTGAAGAAGAATCTGCCAAACTAGTTACTGCATTATCTGTTTGTAACTCTGATAATGATTCTAGTGATGAGGAAGTAACATTTGAAGAACTTGCTGACACCTACAAGAAGTTGTGTATCAGAAGTGCTAAAGTCTGTCAGCAAAATGAGAAACAGAAAAAGCTCATTGTGAAGTTGGAGGCTGAGAAGAAGGCAGACACTGCTACTATAAGTCATCTCAAAGGTGAAGTTCTAGTGTTGAACTCCAAACTTGATCAGATGACTAAGTCTGTCAAGATGTTAACAACTGTATGTAACTGACAAGTTGGAAGAAATCCTTCAGACTGGACAAAATGCAGGAAACATGTCTAGTCTAGGATTTATGGCTGCGAAGAAATCTGCTGGTGACAAGAGGAAGACCAGGCCTGATAAACCAATGTCAAAGCATATATCACAACATAGGGCTCAACATCAAGAACAGAGAAACATGAAGAAAAAGTTTCAAAGATGGAGATGTCATTATTGTGGAAGGGTTGGCCACATAAAGACTTTTTGCTTCAGATTATATGGATATCCTAATCAGACCCCATATGTCAAGCCTAATATTAACAAGGCACCATATACTCAACAGTGGAAGAAAAAGACTGCAGGCCTGATAGCTCACACCTCCCTTAGAGTTTCTGCCAATGAAGACTGGTACTTTGACAGTGGATGCTCTAAACACATGACTGGAATCAAGAATCTGTTGAATGATGTCAAACCTCATACTACTAGTTATGTCACTTTTGGAGATGGAGCTAGAGGAGAAATCAAAGGTGTTGGAAACTTGGGCCTACAGGTTCCAAACCTAAATGAAGTGTTCTTTGGTAAATGGTTTGATGCTAATCTCATAAGTATCAGTCAACTGTGTGATCTAGGATTCAAGGTAAACTTCACCAAGTTTGAATGTCTTGTAACAAATGAAAAACAAGAAGTTGTAATGAGAGGAGTCAGATCAAAAGACAACTGTTACTTATGGGAGTCTGAGAACACTAACTACTCTTCTGTGTGCTCTATAGCCAAAGAAAGAAGAAGTTAAGCTGTGGCACCAAAAACTTGGTCATTTACATCTTAGAGGGATGAAAAGATCATATCCATGGAGGTGTCAGAGGATTCCAAGACTTCAGATTGATGAAGGGAGAGTCTGTGGTGAATGTCAGGTTGGAAAGCAAACTAGAATGTCACATCCAAAGTCAAGACATCTAACCACTTCTAAGGTGCTATAACTTTTACATATAGATCTGATGGGTCCCATGCAGGTGGAAAGACTTGGTGGAAAGAGATATGCATATGTTATTGTGGATGATTTTTCCAGATTCACCTGGATAAACTTCATTAGGGAAAAATCTGATGTATTTGAGGTCTTTAAGGAATTGTGCAAAAGACTTCAAAGAGAAAAAGAAGGATGCATTGTCAGAATCAGAAGTGACCATGGAAAGGAATTTGAAAATAGTATGTTTGATGAGTTCTGTTCCTCAGAAGGAATCAATCATGAGTTCTCTTCACCTATAACTCCTCAACAAAATAGAGTTGTTGAAAGGAAAAACAGAACTATACAGGAGTCTGCCAGAGAAATGATACATGCCAAGAAGCTTCCTATTCATTTTTGGGCTGAAGCTATGAATACAGCCTGTTATGTCCACAACAGGGTTACCTTGAGAAAGGGAACATCATCCACCCTTTATGAAATATGGAAAGGAAGAAAGCCTAATGTGAAGTATTTTCATGTCTTTGGAAGCAAATGCTATATTCTGACAGATCGTGAACAAAGGAGAAAGATGGACTCTAAAAGTGATGAAGGAATATTCCTGGGATACTCTACCAACAGCAGAGCATATAGGGTGTTCAACTCCAGGACCAAAGTTATGATGGAATCTATAAATGTCATAGTTGATGATCACCATGTGGAAACAAATGTCCCATATGATGTTGAGACATTCTTTGAGACATCAACACAAGTGTCTAAAAAGGATGATGTGCCTAATCCTACTCCATTAGAGTCTGAATCAAAGGAAGCTAACAAATATCCTTCCATCAGAATTTAGAAAGATCATCCTGAGGAACTCATTATAGGAGATCCTAACAGTGGAGTCACTACAAGATCTAGAGAAATCATCTCAAACTCTTACTTTGTGTCTAAGTTTGAACCAAAGAATGTTAAAGAGGCTTTGACTGATGAATACTGGTTGGAGCAATGCAAGATGAATTGAACCGTTCAAACAACATGAAGTGTGGGAGTTAGTTCCTAGACGAGAAGGAACAAACATCATTGGCACAAAGTGGATCTACAAGAACAAGTCAGATACTGAAGGAGTTGTCACCAGGAATAAGGCAAGGCTTGTTGCTCAAGGATACACTCAAGTTGAAGGGTTGATTTTGATGAGACTTTTGCTCCGTGCCAGGTGGAATCAATCGATTACTACTAGGGTTGCTTGCCTTCGAAGTTCAAAATTTGGATGGATGTGAAAAGTGCCTTCCTAAATGGGTACTTAAATGAGGAAGTGTATGTGGAACAGCCTAAAGGGTTTGTGGATCCACTCTGTCCTAACCATGTATACAAATTGAGAAAAGCACTGTATGGTCTGAAACAGGCTCCTAGAGCTTAGTATGAAAGACTAACAAAGTTCCTCATAGACAAAGGGTACAGAAAAGGAGGATTGGACAAAACTCTTTTTGTCAAGGATGAAGGAGGAAAGATAATGGTGACTCAAATCTATGTTGATGACATAGTGTTTGGAGGAATGTCAGATAAAATGGTTAAAAATTTTACTAACCAGATGCAAGCTAAATTTGAAATGAGCCTCATGGGAGAATTGACCTACTTTCTTGGACTACAAGTCACACAGATGAAATACTCAATTTTTCTTTCTCAAAACAAGTATGCAAAGAATATTGTCAAGAAGTTTGAGATGGAGAATGCCAGTCATAAAAGGACTCCTGCACCTACTCATCTAAAGTTGTCCAAAGACACAAGTGGGACAAATGTGGATCAAAGCTTGTACAGAAGCATGATAGGAAGTCTGCTATACTCAACAGCCAGCAGACCTGACATTGCCTTTGCAGTTGGAGTATGTGCTAGATACCAGGCTGAACCCAAAGTAAGTCACATCAACCAGGTGAAAAGAATTCTAAAGTATGTGAGTGGAACTTACAATTATGGTATGTTGTATTCTCATGGATGTGAACCAATTCTGTCTGGTTATTGTGATGCTGATTGGGCTGGTAGTGCTGATGACAGAAAGAGTACCTCTGGAGGATACTTCTTTTTGGGAAAAAACCTTGTCTCTTGGTTCAGCAAGAAGCAAAACTGTGTGTCTTTATCTACTGCTGAAGCTGAATACATAGCAGCTGGTAGCAGTTGTTCTCAAATGATCTGGATGAAACAGATGCTGACTGAGTACAATGTCACACAAGATGTCATGACATTGTACTGTGACAACCTGAGTGCTATTAACATTTCCAAGAATCCTATACAGCACAGTAGGACTAAGCATATTGACATTAGACATCATTTCATCAGAGATCTTGTGGAGGAGAAGGTGATTAAGCTGGAACATGTTGCCACTGAACTACAACTGGCTGATATTTTTACCAAGGCACTTGATGCTAGTCAGTTTGAAAACTTAAGGGGCAAGCTGGGTATTTGCCAATATGATGAGTTGTAGAAATTAAGTTTACTTAAAACGAGGTTTGAAAGAGATTTTTTTAATCAAGTTTATTCTGATTGGGATAATCATTTGTTTCCCTCTTTCTTTCCAAAAGTTTAAGAAGAGGAATAGACATATTTATATCTCCCTCTTCTCAGTTTGCTGCATCACTCTCCATTCCCTCAAAATAAAATTTCAATCTTACTGTCACTTGTATTCTTAATCTCTCAAGATGTCTCAACAATCTATGTCATCATCATCTTCATCAAAGGCAATTGCTTCTCCGCCACCCACTGCCCCAGATCCTAGGGCAAACGTAAGACATGGATCTTTGAGGTGCTTGAGGTAACTCCTTTTCGTGCAATGGCAGCTGATCCTACTAGAGTCAAGAAGCTACGAACCAGACATGCAAGAAGATCACAAGCCTCTCCCACTGGTAAATCTTCTCAACCATCTTCCTTTGTTCCTCATGAGATAGCCAATAGGGAAGGTTCTGCTTATGTGCATCAAGCTATAGCTAGACTAGTCACTAAGATTCTTAATGAGAATCACTCTGTTCCTGGTGTATCTGTACCATTGAACCAAGAAACTGCTAGCCCTAATTTGGAAAGTGATCCCAATGTCACTCAGAATGTTGAGACACCTGATGACAACATTGAGAAATCTCCAGAGAAACCTGCTGATCACCAAACCCCTACTGATAAGGCTGTTGAACCCCCTATTACTGATGTTGATGAAGAATTTTCTAACAATGATTTAATTGCTAGTGTTAACCCTAGCATAGCAAGAAGGATGATGTCTAGAAAAGAAAAGCAGAGTGCTGCCCAAAGCCCCTCCAAAGAAAAGGCTACTGAAGCTGTTCATGAGAATTCTAAGCCTGAGAACAAGGCTGGAGAAGAAGCTGAAAAGGACCAAAAGGCTGGAACTTCCAAAGGGAAGGGTAAGGTGAAATCTATTGGCAGTCTCTCAAAACCCAAAAGAACTCCTATTTCTAAGAAGAGGAAGGCTCCTGAACCCTCTGAATCTGATGAGGAATCAGATTTTGATTTTGATGTTGAGAGAAATGTTCCAGACATTCCTCTCAGGAAGAAACCCTCTTCTAGCAAACTGCCTAAGGTTCATGAGGTTGCAATTGACAATATCTCCTTTCACCATCCAGAAAATGCAAGCAGGTGGAAGTATGTGTTTCTGAAAAGGATAGCCTTAGAGAGGGAGCTGAACAAAAGTGCTATTGAGTGTAAGGATGTCATGGATCTCATCAAGGTTGCTGGCCTGATGAAGACAGTGGTCAAGTTTTCCAACTGTTATGAGATTCTTGTCAAAGAATTCATAGTAAATTTGTCTAGTGGGTGTGCTGATGGAAAGTCAGCTGACTTTAAGAGTGTTTATGTGAGAGAAAGGAAGGTAAAATTCTCTCCTACTATGATCAACAAATACATGGGGAGGCTGATGATGCTTAGCACGAGCTTGAAGTTACTGACAACTAGGTCTGTCAAACCATCACTACCAAGCAAGTCAAGCAATGGCCCTTGAAAGGGAAGCTGACTGCTAGCAAACTAAGTGTAAAGTTTGCCATACTGCACAAGATTGGTGCAGCTAACTGGGTTCCCACCAATTACAAGTCCACCATCTCCACTGGTTTGGGAAGATTCATTTATCTTTGTTGGAACCAAAGCAAAATTTGACTATGTGTTAAGGACCAAATTGTAGCTATTTTGTACATGATTTTGTGGTCCTTAACAATGCCTTTTAATTAATTAGTAGTATTTATTCTAGTATTTTGGTTTAATTATTTTTTATTTAGTTTTTGTTTATAATATATTATTTAACTTAGTTACTTTTAAATTGTAGGTTTTATTGATTAATTATCTCAAGCTTGGATTCAAGGACACTTGAAGAGCTCTTGGGATGATTCTTTTGAAGAAATTTTTGGATGAAGAAGCATGCTTGGTCGCTCAGCGTTGCGACATGTGGCCTCAGCGAATAAGGGCTTAGCGAAAAAAAACAAAAGACGGACCCATGCTTTCACCTTTTCACTACCTAATCCATCATTTCCGGTGGCTTTTGGTGTGAAAAAGGGTGGAACTTTACTTCATCATTATTATCATTCATTGTTGTAAAAATTAGGGCATTAGAATTGGAGAAAACATAGTTCTTCTTCTTGATTCTTCAATGTTCATCATCTCCTCCAACAATCTTGTGAACAAAGCAACCATGGAAATGAGTGGCTAAGTTCTTTTTGTGTCAAGATTAGAGGTAGTTGATCTAACTAGTATGTATTTCTTTTAATCCATTTGTGTATGAACATGGTTGATGATTAATATAGTTGAATATCTTTGTTCTTCATCTTTTTATGCTTTGAATCTTGTTTGAAAAAGGATGCTTCAAAGTAGACCTAGGATATTCATCCACTAATGAGAAAATGCTATGAATAGATTTGTGTGTTAGTGTTTACAAGTATTGAGCTTAATGTTTATCATGTCAATAGTTGTGGTGAGAAATCATTCAAGGATTAACATGATAAAACTCACAATCTTGGTGAGAAATCAACAAGATTGCGAGGATATGTATTTATAGAAATCATCAAACTAGTTCATCACTTGATTAATAGAATGCATATGAAATTAGGTCAATGAAACTAATCTTGACATGCTTCCATCAATTAAAAACAAACTCCAACTCTCTTGAATCCAAACCATAACTCTCTTTTGAAAAGACTATTTTAGTTATTTGCTTGGAAATTCATGATACTAGTAGCTTAGAAAACAAACCCTTTGGTTACTTAAATTTTAAAATACGCTTTGCTATTGAAAGACTACAATATACACCAATCCCTGTGGATACGATAAATAGAAATACTTGATTCGTCGAATATTCCTACAACACTATGACAGTTACATTTTTGAGCAGACCATGAAGCATGCTGAAAGCTATGCAATTAAAGATCCTATAGCCTTTCCCTCCCTCTTGTGTGGTATTATCATTGATCAATATCCTGATATTCTAGTAGAAAAGGATTCTATCTATAAAAGAGCTCCTGCTCTTGGTTTCTATTACAAGCTGTTTCAGGGGAAACATGTCCCTGACATTGTCATGACATCTGCTGAGACATCAAATGTCAAGACCAATTCTCAAAAGGGTGATGTCATTGCTGTGCTGAGAGAGACTTGCAGGGAGCTTGAAGCAAGAAAGAAGTCTCTTGAAGAATTGATCACTACCTTAGAGCAGGAGAAAGATGACATTGAGGTTGAGGATGAAAGGCTAGATGAGGATGCTGCAGAGGACCTGCATGAGGATGCTGAAGAAGACCAACAGGATGGTGCTGAAAGCAGCTCAACAGAAGAGGACACTTATCATAGTGCTTCTTCAGGAGAGGAAAGTGCTTGATGATTCTATGGATGATAGCTTGCACAGCCAGCTGATGCTCCTGCTGATTTCTTTTTGCAGTTGTTGCTTTTGCTTGTTGTTTTTGATTAATTTTGCTTTTGGCTGGTTGTATTTTGTTAACTTGGTTGTATGATTAATTCTTCTGCTACTTATATATCATGATTTCTGGGATTTTGTAATGGATCCTTTGGCCCTTTTATGGCTAAAAAGGGTGAGAAGAAATTGTTCTTGCAGGAAAAACCTCGTTAAAGATATTTTAGGGATTTGGAAGCTCAAGTGTCGTAACTCAAGTTCCAAGCTTATGATCGTCTTGCTTATCCCTCTGGCGGGAGCCCTATTTATATCAATCCTTCCATGGAGCTATTTCTTCCCTTCCGTAACTGCCTTGGCGCATTAACCATGGCTTGATAGCAGGAAGTTAGTTGTTACAGCTTGTAATGATTCGTTCAGTAACGTCTCATAAAGACTCTTGGAACTCTTCATCTTCATAGTTGATAACGTCTCCCTCTACTCAAACCTCTAACCTGAATTAGCTGACGAGCTACACCTCGGATCCAGACCGACCTCATGTCCCTTCCCCGAGATCCATGTCGGATAAGGACATCATCCTTGAGTTCGAGACCTATCCCGGACCCCTGAAATCCTCCCTCCAGACATCCATCTCGGCTAAGGATTTTATGCATGATCATAAGCCCCCTTGGTCGTGCAGTTTTAAGCTCCTTGAATCCGTGTCGACCAAACAGTTCTGAATTCTTAATCCCTTAGTGAGATGCATATTTTGAAACCTTTAAAAAGTATGGCACGTGACCCATGTGCCTCCAGCCCAACGGTCACCTCTGCCTAGAATGATTACCCTATAAATAGGGAAACACGATTTCCTTCTTTCCTCCTAATCATTATATCACATTTATTCGCTCTCCAGGAAATTCTCCTCTACATATTTTCAAAACCCTACTGCATTCTTGCCGTCAGTTGCTTCAAAACCCTTCTTTCAGTCAATCGATCATCAACTCAGGTATCCTCTTTTCTTTATATTGCTTTTGTTTTAATCCAAACATGGTCGTTATTAGGGAATGCGATGATTTTGGTCGCAAATTCCACTTAGGAAACGAGGAATGTAAAACTCTGTTTGAGGAATGCATGCGCGAGATGAGTGATGCCCAGATGGTAACTGACCTAAAGAGAGTTACGGATAGGGTTTGCACTGAAGTTTTTACTTCTGATAGTGATTTTGACCCCGACTCTTCAGGTTCGGTGGAGCTGATAAAGGAAACCAACCGATTGATCAAAGGAGAAGCTGTAGGCTTTAAACGAAGTCTGATACAGGATGAGGAAATCGCTGCTCTGCGCTCTCTCTGGAATGTCTCGTCTACAGGAAACGAGGATGACGTGATACTAGAATCCTGTGAGTCCGGGGAGAGTGTTTGTATGATCCGCCCCAAAGGAGTCGAATCTGAATGGTTTTACTTCTATACTGGAGTCATCGAGGAGTTCGGCATTCAATTCCCTCTCTCCGACCTTGAAACTGACATCCTCCGAACCATTAATTTGGCACCCTCCCAACTCCGCCCAAACAGCTGGGGTTTTATCCGGGCCTTCGAAGTAATTTGCCGGACCTTATCAATAACTCCCACCATCGGTCTGTTCTTTTCCTTTTTCGAAATAAAAAGCACTGAACCCGGAAACTGGGTTGCCATTAGTGGCATCCCAAAAAGAAGTTTCCTCCAAGCCTACACCTCCAACTTTAAAGGTTACAAAGAGCATTTTCTTCGAGTAAGATGTGGGTCTCGGTGCCCTCAAGTTATTTATGGTGCTGATGGGCATCATAAATTCCCTTTATACTGGACCTGTGACCCACTTCCTATTTCCGGCTTCGATTATGACAGTCTGAGTGATTCCGAGATCCTTTCTTTAGAAGTACTGGATTCCTTCAGGCCGATCAGGGTCAAGGAATTACTTTCCTTGTCTCCCGAGGAAGTCCCCGACTTCCTAGGTAAGGTTTTTCCAATTAGCTTTACTCTGCTACTCTTTATTTGTATGCTTAATCTCTTTCTTTCGTTTTATTTCCAACAGACAAAATGACTGATATGTCCGTGAAAGAGCAGAAGAAGATAATGGCCGCAGCTCGTGCTGCCCGAATGGGTGACGGTGGTCCTTCCGAGACCAAGTCCAACTTGGCCGGGCTGGAAGTGCGCATCCCAAAGAAAAAGAAGAACGTCACGATCCGTGACCCTGCTCCAGAGACAAACATTATCACCGCTTCCCCGCTGAAGCGTCCTGCCGAGCCCGAACCAGCCCCCGAGTCTGTGCCAAAGAAGCTGAAGACCGTCATGGGAAACGAGAACAACTCGGCAGATTGGGCTATTTCCAAGCTGCTAAAGGAGATCGGTGATAGTTATGGCCGAGCTTCCACAGAGAATCAGTTTTGGGCTGCTGACTTTGATGGTCTTAAATTTCTGTATGACCATCTCAACGCCACCACCGACGTGAACAAACTGACAAGCCTAGGTTCACAGCAGATCACCAAGCAGCTGAGTTCGTACCTGATGAGGTGTGTTGTGCTCACCCGCAATTTGTTTGAATCAGGTGATAACGTGGAGAAGAAAAAGACTGAGCTAGAGACGGAGGTCAAGAGACTAGCCGACAATGAACAATTCCTTTTCGATGCCAACAATGTACTCAAGAACAAACTCCTGGAAGCCGCTGATACCATTACAGATCTTGAGAAGAATAACTCGGAAGCTAACAATCGGATAAAAGCTTTAGAGAACGAGCTCACCGAGGTGTCAACCAAGTTTCAAAACTCTGAGAAGTCATGCTCCGAGCTAAAGGATGCATTGAAGAAATCCCAGATGGGTATGCTGGATGTCGGGGACTTGGCCTTCGATCGGGCCAAAGCTCAAGTCAATTGCCTGTATCCCGACATAGACATCTCGGAAGTTGACTTCTTCAAGACCATCGTAGATGGGAAGCTGGTGGAGGTCGATGAGGATGATAGCGAGACCACAATTAGTGAAGAAAATGCTAATGTGGATGCCAACCCCAACCCGTGAATTCTTTGCTTTTCCGTTTGTGTTTTAGAATTTCTATAGTTAGTCATCCCTTTTGGCGGATGCATTTTGTACTCGAATATTCGCCTTGGGCTATTTTAATTGCTTTCAATGCTTTTGCTATTTTAATGCTCCACTGAATGCTTATTGCGCGCATAGTTGTGAACTTTTATGTAGCACTACTAGCCCCCCGAGCCATGGGATGCGGCGAGCAATCCTAATGGTTTTGAGATAACCACATAACAATCGTTCGCAACTCTAGCATATCCCTCCAAGTAACCCTGATTTACCGGGACTGAAGAAAGCTTTGAGGGAACGCCTGACGAAACTCGATTAAGATTCTTCGCCTTATACGTTTGAAGGTTGTTCGAGGAGGAGCAGAGCCTTTGAGGTTGAGCCTCTATAGGGTTGATCGAGGACAGTTGAGCCCAACCGAGGTTGACACGAGGGTTGAGCCTCTTCCGAGGTTGACCGGAGGGTTGAGCCTCTACCGAGTTGACCGAGGGTTGAGCCTCTTCGAGGTTGACCGGGGTTGAGCCTCTTAGGGTTGACGGGGTTGAGCCTCTACGAGGTTGACGGAGGTTCAAAGCCTCTTCGAGGTTGACGGAGGGTTGAGCCTGCCGGGGTTGACCGAGGGTTGAGCCTCTTGGGGTTGACCGGAGGGTTGAGCCTCTTGGGGTTGACCAGGGTTGAGCCTCTGGAGGTTGACCGGAGGGTTGTTCCCAATGGAAGAGCCTTTCGGAAGAGGGTTTTACCGTGACTGAGAGACGATCTTAGACCGAGCTCAGCAGTACGTACCTGATGATTCCCACCATTTCTTTCTAAGGATCAGATGCTGCAATACAATTTTATTATATAGGTGCCTCATTAAAAACCCCGGCCCTTGCCTAGGGAAAAGAGTGCACCATTTGTTCCTACATAAAAATGCTTAACTAAAATAAAACTTAAGATTAGCAACGTTCCAGGTCCTCGGCAACTCTGATCCTTCCAATGTTTCCAATTTGTAGGCTCCATTTTGTAACTCCTCCGAGACCCTGAACGGTCCCTCCCAATTGGGATCTAACTTACCCTTCTTGGTAGGATCGGTCACCTTCTTAAGTACCAAATCTCCGACCTTGAAGCCGCGTTGTTTCACCCGTAAGTTGAAACATCTGGTCATTCTGTTTAGCCATTTCCACGATATGGGCGTGTCCTGATCCCATCAACAAATCGCCTCCTCATTCAAAGCACCTTATTGGACTCTTCTTCAAAATTCTCCGGCGTAAGAGGGCAAATTACCTCCACGGAATCATGGCATCGGCTCCAAAACCATCTGAAGGAGTCTCTTGGGTCATGGAATGAGCGGTGGTATGATATGCCCATAGTACTTCATGTAAATATTGTGCCCACACTGGAATCTAGCTTCTTATTTATAGCATTTAATATGACCTTATTAGCCGACTCGGCTGTCCTGTGGATGCTCTACCGATATAAATTTGTTTTGAATTCGAGCTCCTTGCGAACTCTACCGAGGCACTTGCGAACGAGCTCCGTTGTCCGAGACAATGACTCGGGGTAACTCGAACCGGCAAATGATACTCCTCCAATAAAAGCGCCGAACTCGATCCGCCGAGATCCAGGATCGCCTGCTTCCACCCACTTAGTAAAATAGTCAACACAATCGGGAACTTGATTGTCCGGGGCCCTTTGGGAGCGGCCCTAAGATGTCGACCCCATTGATAAAAGGCCACGGGACGAGCGCGTGTAGGAACTCGGACGGTGTGAATGGCAAGGCGAAAGTTTGACACTTTGAGCACCGTGCCACATATTCTAGACAATCCTTTGTTAGAGTAGGCCAGTAATACCCGGCCCTTAAGATCCGACCGGCTAGAGCTCTTCCCCCTCCATGATTTCCACAGACTCCCTCATGAACCTCCTTCACCACTACTGACATATCCTTCTCGCCCACTGGCGTAGCGTGGGGCTGCGTCCGGCCGGTATAGTTTCCCGGACTCCACCACAAACCTGGATGAGACTTTCTTGATTCGTTTGGCATTTTCACTGTCCGCGGGTAACGTATCCTGTTGTAGATAGCGAATGATCGGACTCATCCACCCGTCTTCCTCTTCATGAACGGTCAGGGACTCTTCTTTTTCAATGCTGGGCACGGGAAGCACTTCTCGTATGACCGACTTGCTCATCCCGGAATCCTTAGAGATAGCCAACCGGGATAGGAGATCAGCCCGGGTATTTTCTTCACGGGCTATATGACATATTTCAAAGACCTCGAACCTCCGACTTAGTGAAACAGCTTGCTGTACATACTTTGCTAAAACAGGGTCCTTCGTTTGGAACGATCATCCACGACCGGCCACCAAGCGAGTCGTGCGAACGGTTGGTGGGTCACTCCGACCTCCAATGCTAGCCTCAGACCAGCCAACAGAGCCTCGTATTCTGCCTGATTGTTACTTGTTGGGAAACCAAAACGTAGAGAATACTCTAACACCATTCCTCCCGGACCTTCCAGAACCACCCCTGCGCCACTGCCCTTAGGATTAGACGAACCATCAATAGACAGAGTCCATTTTTGAGTAGGGACCTCTCCCGGCGGAGAAGCAAGCTCCACCATGAAGTCGTCCAGGGATTGGGATTTGATACTGGTACGAGGGCTGAAATTGATCTCATACTCTGATAACTCCACGGCCCAAGATACCATCCTTAGGCCAAGTCGGCTTTTGAATACACCTTGAAATTAGTCTTCACAGACGGGATGCCCAAGGAAGTAATGCCTGAGTTTTCGTGCGGTCGTCACAAGTGCCAGTGCTAATTTCTCAATCTTCTGGTATCTGGCTTCTGCCCCTTTTAACACTTTACTTACAAAATAAATCGGTCGTTCCCCCTCCTCCGTGTCTTGGACCAGCACGGAACTGATTGCCCCGTCCGTTACCGCCAAGTATAGTGTCAACTGAGAACCTTCTTTGGGTCTGACTAGCACCGAGTCTTGACAATAGTTGCTTTAACCGTTGAGCAGCTTCTTGCGCTTCCGTCCATTCGAGCGGGCTCTCTTCTTAATTGCCGAGAAGAAATGGATGGACTTGTCTGCACAAGATAGGAAGCGAGACAACGCGCCAAGCGGCCGATTATTCTGCACTTCTCGTATAGAGTCGGACTTCGCATGTCGATGATCGCTGACACTTATCGGATTGGCCTCGATACCTCGATTTGTAAGCATGAAGCCGAGAACTTGCGGCTTGTACGTGCATTTGTCGGGTTCGGTAGCATATTGAACTCCTTTGCCGCGAAGGTCTCCACGATGTCTATCACATGATCCGTTTACGATGTGGTTTTGATCACCATGTCATCTACGTACACCTCAATATTCCGACCGATCTGAGGAGCAAACACCATATCCATCAGCCTCTAGTAGGTTGCGCCTTGAAATTTTTAAACCAAACGGCATAACCCTATAATAAAAATTCTTCCGCTCAGTCATGAAGGCGATCTTTGGTGCATCCGCCGAGTTCATCCGGATCGATTGTGCAGATCGCATCAAAAAACTCGGGAGGCGAAACCGGAGGAACTGTCGATCAGACGATCAATGTGAGGGAGGGGATAAGGATCCTTTGGGCATGCTTTGTTCAGGTCAGTGAAGTCTACACATATTCTCCACTTGTCGTTCTTCTTTTTCACCATAACCACGTTGGACAGCCAAGTGGGGTATTGCACCTCACTGACGAAACCGGCTTTCAACAGCTTCCCTACCTCCTCTGAGACAGCTTGTCCCCTTTCTTCTCCCATCTTCCGCTTCCTCTATGATACCGGCTTGACCCCAGGATCAATTGACAAATGGTGGCACATGATCCCTGGGTCTATACCCGGCATATCCGATGGCTTCCAAGCGAAAAGGTCTAGATTCTGCCTTAACACCTGGACTATCTCAATCTCCTCCTCCTTTGTCATTTGAGTTCCCAGATGGGTGACCTGCAAGGGTAACGGCCCGATCTGGACATCCTTGATTTCCTCTGGAGGTGTGAGTCCATCCTCGCCTGACCCTTCTCTCGGATCGATGTCCACCATGCCGACTTCGTGTTTCGGAGAGGCCTCTGACGGACCCGACTTCTTCTTGGCCTTCAGACTATCTTTATAGCACCTTCGGGCCAGGCCCTGGTCTCCGCGAACTATCCCGACGCGCCCGTTGCCAAAGGGGTGCTTCATGGTCAGGAACAACGTTGATAGTACTGCCTCAAGTGCATTAAACGACGGACGCCCGGTGATGATATTATAAGGTGACGACGCGTTAACTACCAAGTACCTAACCTGAACCGTTTTGGCATTCTCTCTATCCCGAAGTAGTTAATGCGGGGAGATACCCGAACACGCACCTGCCGGAGACCCAACGAGGTCCGTGAATGGTAACAACTCATTTGGCTCAAGCCCATTCCTTGAAGGCTTCCCAGTAGAGAACATCCGCGGAACTTCCCGGATCGATCAACACGTGCTTCACCCCCCAGTCTCGGATTTGTACCTCAATCACCATGGGATCATTTTCATGTGGCAAAACCTCTTTGGTATCTTCCCAGAAGGTTATCACCGGGATCAAACCTCGAAGTTCGATCGGAGTACGCCGGACCACGGCGTACCTCTTCCTAGTGAACTAGTGGAGCCGCCTCCCAAAGCCTCCGAGATAGTGTTGAGAGTGTCGGGTCGATCTCGCCTCTTTCACTTCTTCCACACCTTACCCTTTTCTTAGACACGGAATCGTGGCGAGTCCCTCCTCGAGGATGAGTCACGTTCTTGGTCCCGAGATCTTCCTTTACGTACGCGTTGTGACTTGCCTCTTTGTACTAACTTTTCAATCTCTCTCAGCTGTATGCGGGACTACGTGGTATGTCCCTTGAACGATGAAACTCACACCATGCTCCGGGTCACTCCCTAGAACCGTATTAACGATCCACTTGCTGCTCAAGGGTGGTAAGCGGTTTCAAATGATTAATATCTCGGAGGATATCTTCTCTTCTAGTGTTAAGGGTGTGAAAGTCTCCACAGGGCCAAAAGCCGACCAGGACGTGGCCGGCCGCTGTCCGGGCTCGTTCATGAGTGGTGGCAACATCTCGTGGTGGTCGTTCATCACGCCGACCCCTGTCCTTAGAATCTCGAGCACGTTTCTCCATGTTGCTTTCTTCTCCCTTCACATGCTTTTCGGCCCGAGTAATGATCTAAATCCATGCTCTTGGCGGGCTTTTGGGCTAAAGACTCATTGGCGACCGGCTTTAAGGCCATGTTGGAATGCGGCCACAAATATCTCCTGATTGGGGTGTGAGACTTTTATGGTTTCCTCGTTGAACCTAGCCATGAAGTCCCGTAGTGATTCAGAAGGGCGCTGCTTTACATTGAAGAGGGAGGTGTTGGCCACCTTGCGATGTCGATTGGCCGAGAACTGCTGAATGATCTTTCGATTGAAATCTTGGTAGCTTACCACAGACAACCGGGGCAGCCCCATATACCAGCGTAAGGCCGATTCTCTAAAGGTGTCGGCCATCAACTTGCACTTAAGGGAATCGGTTGCTCCAATAAGCGCCATTGTGTTGTTAACCGCTATGATGTGCTCCTGAGGATCTGTCTTGCCATCATACGACGCCGGTACAGGGGGTTTGAAATTATCTGGAACGACATCCTCCCATATTGCCTGAGACAAAGGTTGCGGATCTGCTGAAGGGCTTAAACGTTGTCCTGAAGAGTTTCATTATGCTGGCGCAGGTCATCGATCATGGCCAGCAATTGAGTTAGATCCGGTGGATCTGTTGGTGAATTTTGAGACATTGTCGTCAGTATGTGTTTATGTGTTTGTGCGGCCTGGGATTGATTTCACCGAGGCCCCACGGTGGGCGCCAATGTTCTTGCAGGAAAAACCTCGTTAAAGATATTTTAGGGATTTGGAAGCTCAAGTGTCGTAACTCAAGTTCCAAGCTTATGATCGTCTTGCTTATCCCGCTGGTGGGAGCCCTATTTATATCAATCCTTCCATGGAGCTATTTCTTCCCTTCCGTAACTGCCTTGGCGCATTAACCATGGCTTGAAAGCAGGAAGTTAGCTGTTACAGCTTGTAATGATTCGTTCAGTAACGTCTCATAAAGACTCTTGGAACTCTTCATCTTCATATTTGATAACGTCTCCCTCTACTCAAACCTCTAACGTGAATTAGCTGACGAGCTACACCTCGGATCCAGACCGACCTCATGCCCCTTCCCCGAGATCCATGTCGGATAAGGACATCATCCTTGAGTTCGAGACCTATCCCGGACCCCTGAAATCCTCCCTCTAGACATCCATCTCGGCTAAGGATTTTATGCATGATCAGAAATTATGGGTTGAAAATTATGGGTTGAATTTATCTTTGGTAGGTTCTAGTTTTTAGCTTAGTTGGCTTAGTTGTTCATTTTAATTCTTGTTGCATTAGTCTCTGATAGCTTAGTTGTTTTAGCCAAAAATTTGCCAAAAGGGGAGTTTGTAAGTGTTTTTATGTTGGCTTTAATTTTTGGTAAAACCAGTTTATGTCAATGTCTTGACTGATGTCATGACATTCTGAGTTAAAGATAAATTATGTAGAAGAAGAATTATACAGGTACAACTCAGTTTGGTTATGAACTGTTTTACTAGAAATCTGCAAGAAGAATGACTGATGTCATGACCAATGTTATGACATTCTGTGCAACATATGTGGTTATGCAGATTTACTTTTCCTGAGAGTTTTCAGGATTCTGCTGAGCTGTTTTATTATGGATTATTATGTTGGATCATATGCTCACGTGGATTGGTGGTTAACCTTGTTTAACCCTAATTGTTATGTTGTAAAGACCAAGTCTTTAGGTTAACTTTGGTTAACCCTAGCTATAATTATGGAAGCCCAAGTTGAAGACTTTTACTGCTTCTATAATATAGAATAAACCCTTATTCTGGGAGCTACGTCTTTTCTGTGTAGAAGATTAAGCAGACTGTTATTTGTGTTTTAGTTATTCTTGTGAGCCAAGCAATTATCTCTTGATAAGTGTCTTGGAGTAGGATTTGGTTGTAAGGGTTGTTTATCACTCAAAGCTTTGAAGCACGAGTGTTGTGTCTCTTGATTAAAGCTTTGAAGCAAAATCAAGTATGTTTATTGAAGAATGTCTTCACAATTCTATTAAATAATAGGTTGATATCTCTGTTGTGATTGAGGGGGAGTGAGTAGGAACTCAGGTCTAAGTAGGACTTAGATTGAAGTTGCATTGGGTAGGTCTTAAGTGAAGGAGATAAATTGGTTGGTTTATTCACGAATTAATCGCTTATAGTGGATTTCCTCCCGGCTTGGTAGCCCCGAGATGTAGGTGTAGTTACACACTGAACTGGGTAAACAATTGATTGTGTTCTTTATTGTTTTGAATTACTGTGTGAATTGTTAAACAGTGTGTCAGATACGGTGTCATAACATTCTCTGTGACATTAAGTATCTGTTGCCAGAAATTTCATCATGCAATTAGAACACATAGCCTCCTCTTGGGCTCCTCACCAATGAACAGGTATACATACACAGTGCACACTCGCACACATTCATAATTTGGCCTGGGCTTTTCTTTAGCGACAACTATCTGATCGATTGTCTCAATCGGTTATTTAGAATACTAGCGCCATGCTAGTCCCACTCTCTAGGAGCATACATGTAGCCACCTTGTATGGGTCACTTGCTTTCCTACCTCCTTACTTCTCTAGTAAATTCTCATATCCTCGTGGTCCACATATCAGGCCTTTCCAAAAGGGTCTCATAAATGAGAATGGGCATGGCCATTCCCATAAGGTTAATCGAAGCCCTAGTTTGCATCAATTAACCATAACCCAGAAAATTTTTGGTTCATACACCAATTGTCCATGCACAAGGGTTTTATAGTTGGGGGTAGGAGCACCTATCCTCTTGAGATTAATTAAGTCCATATACTCGATTAATCATAACCCGATTCAACTTCTCTTGTTCCATATACCATGTATCAAAACACTTTCATAATGAAATCTTCAAACCTCGATCCAACGTCGAGTCTCTTTTCAAAAAATATTTTCATAAATAAAATGTTCTAGTCTCCCCCTTTCTAAGCGTAAGGTAGTCAGTCCTTTTTCGACCCTTGATTATGCGCTTAGCTTCTTTAAATGAATCTAATCAAGCGAACCTTGTTTTGCATCACCTTTTATTAATAAAAGCGTTTTTGGTAGAAAAAGATGATCATGATGATTTTGTCCCCTCCATCCGAGTACTTGGAGCATTAACCATTGAACGCTTATGGTCTGATGCTTGTATCCCACATAAAAATAACTCCAACTCATTAAGCTTTTCTTTTTTGCTCATACGCGACCATCAAAAACCTTTTCATAAAAAGAGTATGTTTTAGCCATTTCAAAAAGGGAATACACGAGACTTAGCTCTCATACGAGCAAAACAAGTCGAGGTTCAAGAGTTTGAAATGTCTAGTGCATCATTCTTCTAAAATCAACCAACAAAATTCTAGCCTTTTCTAGAGGAACTACGAAACTCTGAATTTCCCATTGCATGAGGGAGTACGTAGGCACAAGACGCGATGTCTTTGGCGAGTTCAAAAACCTAAATAAAGACATTTCTTCTCTTTCCTTTCTTAACTTAGAAATTAGAGAATTTATACACAAACACTTAGAACTAAATGGGTCTCATCGAGTACGATGGATGTGAGGGATGCTAATACCTTCCCCTTGCATAACCGACTCCTGAATCCACATCTTTTGGTGTTGTAGACCGCCTTATCCGTCATTCGTGGGTTTTATCTATATTTTCTCGTTCTTTAAGAACGAATAAAATTAGGCGGCGACTTCATTATTTTAAACTAACCGATGAAAAAAACAGTTACCACAATACCGTCAAGAATTGAATTTATACTTGTCAAAATTACAAGTGTGCATGTCTCCCCTATAAAAAAAGAGACTCAAAGACTTTAATAAGTTATAACATGTTTAGGTTGTGAGGAATTTTCTATGGCGATGAGAAGCTCATGCGATGGTATTTTGAGGTTATTTATGAGACATGCTCACACGAGGTGAGATGCCTTCGATGGTAGGTGATATTTGGTAGTAAGTGTACGATGTCGATGGTCGTGTGTTAAGACTATGGTGAGTTATTTGATCTTTAGGGTGTTAAGCATGTGTATTACTTGAGGTCATCATTCTCCCTTGAGGATATATATTTATAGAGGTCTATAGGACCTAGATTTTGAATCACCCTTAGTGGCATCAACCGCTTCTCTTTTCTCTAGAAAATTTATTGACCAACTATATTTCAGGAGTTAATGGAGACTCATTCTTTCATGACTCACGCGTCAACGTTTCCTTTGGGAAGATCTCTGGTTCATTGCCCAAACAGAGCACATCTTGGGCGAGGGCACCCCGGTTTAGAAATTTTCTTCTACTTCCCTTAACTATTTAATTTTTGTTATTTACTTTCAGCTGCTTATTCTTTTAAAATATTTTAAAACTCTGATTAAATTTGCCAAAAAATTTCAAAACCAAAAATTTTCAAACCACACAATTCACCTTCTATTGTGTGTGAAGTATCAGTTCCAACAAGTGATATTAGAGTCTTACTCTTGATTAACGACTAATCGTCCCTAAAGGACAATGACTTCCTACACTAGATATTTTTCAAATTCCCCACCACCTTTTGAAAATATCAACTTTTATATTTGGCAAACTAGATTTAAACTTTTCTTGAAAGCTTAGATCGTAATTTTTAGGAGACAATTCTAAAAGGCCGGTTTACCCTCTCATCAAATAGATGATGAAGTAGTGAATAAGCCATATTCTCTTTGGACCAAGGAATATATATATATATATATATATATATATATATATAAACAAAAACTTCTTAATAATGTCTTTAGATGATAATATATTTTCCTTTGTTCGTCATTATAAAGCGTAAAGAAAATATGGATACTAAAAAGATACATGAAGTTTCTCCAAGTATCAAAATAGAGAAGATGAACACACGAGACAAAGAAGACACAAATACTTGTCTTGAATGCATAAAAATATAGGAAACCATTATTAGAAACTATCTCACTAACAAATATCTAAGAATTGAAAACTAGAAAATTAATCCAACCTTTAAATTCATAGTTGGAAGTCTTCATAAATTTCAGAAAATTCAAGAAAGAAGGAAATCATAGAGAAGATGAGCGTTAATTCAACTTCTTGAAGATGAATAAATCAAACGAAGAATCAACGTTCTATTCTTACTTCTTTCATACAACTCAATTTCATTTGAAAGAATGTACTTAGTTGTTGAACAATATACATCAGACTAATGATCCTCTTGTTTAAGGAACGACAAAGATGATTAAGGAATCTCTTCAACATTTAAACAAAGAAGAGAAGGAGAAACATAAACCTCGTGAAGAACCATGAAAGAATCATCTTTCGACAATGAAGATATAATATGCTCAACGGTGTCCAACGAGGAAGATGCGATTCCGAGATAAAACTTGAAGATATCAAAAAATATAAGTATCTAGTATATAAAATGCACTCACTGTAAGAGAACTAGACACTTGTAATCTTTTTGCTTTAAATTGAAAATATATAAAGGTAAATAACCTTAGATCTTTTGTGATTAATGCACCTGAACCCAAGAAAAGAATATGGACACTAGGTAAATTAAACCTTAATTTTTTGCATGAATTCTTTTAAATCTTGAAGTCACAGTGATTATTTGAAGAAGTTTAACAAAGCATCAATATACTCTAGGAATATACATGATTTGAAGTTTTTGATCTCGAAGATGAATGATGATGGAAAATTTCAACTGTTGTTATCAAAACAATATATTTGAGAGCATCTCAAAATTGATGTTCTTAAAATTTTCAGTGGATAAATAAGTTTGTAATGGATTTATCAATTTTTTGGATTTACCAACTCACACACTCAACAATGAGTGAAGAAGGGTACATCATGTGGTGTCTTCCCTTTAGGAAATATTTATCAATAATTCTTGATAAAGAAAGTATAATTATTTTAAGGTTAAAATAATAAGGACAATATTTCCTCTTATATAAAAATATTTTTAACCCATAAAATGAGTTTTTAGACCTCTATAGCTAAAGGTGCAAAAATGACAAATGTGGGTACACAAAGATGAAAAATCCAACACAGGGTCCAATAAGAACCAAGAAGGATGAAATATGAGGTCCTAATCAATTATCACATATTGTTAACCAATTTGAAAATATTGGCAGCTTTATTATCGGATCAAATCCAAGCACACCTTTGCTAAGTAAATCATATCTCATCATTTATGAAGATCGCGCAAATTAGAAAGATTGAAGGAACGATAGATTAGAAGAATATCTAATCTATTAGAAGACTCAAAAATAAGAATTTGGACTTAATTTTGGACAACACAAACTACATTTAAAGATTTCTTATTCTACACGCCCAAATCTTCTAGAAGATACTCTATAAATTGGTATCTCATTCTAACTCTTCTTGCATCTCATTATTACTTTCATACTTTCCTTCTCTTGTGTGAGATCTTTCTTTTGCATTAAAATCCACCATGGCCTCCTCAAACAAACTACCCAAGGAAGCAAAAAAAAAGAGGAAAGGTGACAATATTATCCGAGATTAATTCAACCATGTTTCTTGGATTAGGTATATTGAACAGTCACAAACCTTATCACTAAATATGCCAAGCATCACTCAAGGAACTTTTTTTCCCAAACACTAGGAAAAAAAATTCAAATTTGGGGAAGGAATTCTACCTTAAACTAAAATTCATAGGAACTTCCCTATAAACTTATGTCAAAGGAGTAGAAATTGTCATTCACAAGAACAATGTCGGAAGTATTTTTGAACTACATGTTGAAGGATAAAACTACAGTCTTGATAAATTGGCATGCCTCAAACACCTATATCAATCAACTCTCTTGTAATTAATACCATGAAAATTAAGAAATTTCTCTACACATCCACTTTCCTAAAGCCAAAAATTAGAATCCTCCATTACCCGTTAACCAAGATCTTGTTCTCAAGAGTCATAAATAATATCCACATGATTAGCGAGGACATAATACCATTGTAGCTTCTAACCCAAGAAATTAAAGCCAATTCTATGGAAGGGATATTCAAACACATGGTCAGACATAGGGATATCCCATCTGCTGGCCTACCATACGTACAACAAATTTTAAAGCTTCTAGTTATCTTCAACATAAACACATTTGGAGAATCACAAGGCTCGAAAAACCATATAATCTCATACTCTACCTTAAAAGAAATTAAAATTTGCATCAAACATGGAGTAATAGAAGATGACTCATGAATTAAGGAATAAGAAGAAGAATCGTTGGAAAATGAAAACACAAATACAAATAAAATCTTCAATCACTGCCAAACCATAACCGAGGACGTAAAGAAACTCATAGAAAGTAATGGTGAAAATTATGGCATAGAATAAGCTAACATATGTGCTTTCAGTTTTGGCCTTGCAATTTTCCTGACATGTACTTTACTTTTCGCAAATTTTCCCTTATAGTTTTAATTCAAGAAAAATCCTTTTTATATGTTGAATTTCAATAATATTATAAGCGTGATGTTTTTCCTTTCTATAATGTCTAAAATGCCATTGTTAAGCATAAATACTTATTGCAATGCATATGTATCCACATTTTTTATTTTGGAAAAGGGAGAAGTATACCACAGAGGAGGTGTATTTCATATCTAACATAGGGGGAGTTTTATCCTTGAGATGATGTATTGTCATCATAAAATAGGGGGAGAATGTGGATCCTTGTTTTACAGAAAATATACCTTTAATCAAGACATTAGCTTTTGGTGATGACAATTAATGATAAGTCAAGCACAATGCTTATGATTAAAGATGAAAACCTAAGTGTTTTGGTTTGATGAAATAAATCTCCATTATTTACGCGATTTTTTATAGTGAGAGATGTGTTGTCATCATCAAATGGGGGAGAATATGGATCCCTGTTTTGCAAGAAATTCCTTAAATTAAGACATTAGCTTTTGACGTTGAAAACTAAGGTTAACTAGTGATAAGTCAAGCACAACACTTAAACGGTTAATGATGCAAACCTAAGTGTTATGATTTGATGAACTTGACTATCTGAAGAAGCTAAAAAATGGAAAATATCTAAAGCCTCGAATTATCTCAAACAATGTCAACACTGTAACATCATGTATAATATACGTCTACAAGATACATTATACACAGTATTAATTGGTATTTATACAATCATAAGCACCTAATGACATCTTTATATACATGTCCTTAGAATAAAATACAATACATGGTACATGTCATACAATAGTGCCTACAAATAAAAACTAAGATCTTAGTATAATATCCATCATTGTACAAAATACATAGCGAAAGGTTGTGAACTCAAATCCTTGAAACATCATCAATCAACTTCCTCTTGCCTTTAACCTACAAAGAACTTGAAAAACAACAATAATGATGGGGTGAGATAATAATCTCAGTGAGTCCCCCTATCCTATGGATCCACTCGGCTCTACAAGGTTTCTAATCAATTTCTAACTCAAGTATCTATCTTCGTTACATGTGTATTGTTAAGGACCAAATTGTAGTTATTTTGTACATGACTTTGTGGTCCTTAACAATGCCTTTTTATATAATTAGTAGTATTTATTCTAGTATTTTGGTTTAATTAGGTTTTTATTTAGTTTTTGTTCATAATATATTATTTAACTTATTTTACTTTTAATTGTAGGTTTTTATTGACTAATTCTCCCAAGCTTGGATTCAAGGACACTTGAAGAGCTTTAGGGATGATTCTTTTTGAAGATATTTTTGGATGGAGGAGCATGCTACAGGTCGCGCTTAGCGCGGTTGCAGCATGACAGTGCTCAGCGCGACTAACCGGGCTTAGCGCGGTCTGCGAAAATCAGAAAAAGGACAGACCCATGCTTTCACGTTTTGGCCACCTACCCATCACTTCCAGCTGACTTTTGGCTTGTAAAAGGGTGGAACTTCACTTCATCATAATGACTTTTTCATATTTGTAAAATTAGGGCAAGAATTGTAAAGAAAAACCATAGTTTTTCTTCTTGATTTCTTCATGTTCATCATCTCTACCAACAATCTTGAGAGCAAAGCAACCATGGAAATGAGTGGCTAAGTTCTTTTTGTGTCAAGATTAGAGGTAGTTGATCTAACTAGTATGTATTTATTTTAATCCATTTGTGTATGAACATGGTTGATGATTAATATAGTTGAATATCTTTGTTCTTCATCTTTATGCTTTGAGTCTTGCTTGGAAAAGAATACTTAAAAGTAGACCTAGGATATTCATCCACTAATGAACAAATGCTAGGGATAGATTTGTGTGTCAGTGTTTACAAATATTGAACTTAATGATTATCATGTCAATAGTTGTAGTGAGGGATCATGCAAAGATTAACATGATAACATTCACAATCTTGGTGGGAAATCTACAAGATTGAGAGGATATGTATTTATAGAAATCATCTACTATGTTCATCACTTGATTAATTGAATATGTATGAAACTAGATCAATGAAACTAATCTTGACATGCTTCCATAATTTGAAAACAATCTCAAACTCTCTTGAATCCAAACTATAACTCTCTTGAAAAGATTAATTTAGTTACTTGTTTGGAAATTCATGTACTAGTAGATTAGAAACAAACCCTTTGGTTACTTTCATCTTAAAATACACTTTTCTATTGAAAGACTACAATATACACCAATCCATGGAATCGATAATTAAAAATACTTGTTCGCGAATAATACCTACAACAAAATGGCGCCGTTCAAAGTTGGCGTTGATATTGCTAGTATCGCAATAGTTGTGTGTTTTAATACATTTTCTACTAATCTCTCTTTGTTTCTTTTGTGTGGCTAGACTTTTCAGAATTAGTTTATGCGAGGAAGTATTCCACCAATCAACTCCTTTTCGATCCGAAATTGAAAGGATGGCTAGAAGACTTAATAGTAGTGCTAAAAGAAGAAAAAGACAAGCTAGGAAAAGGCAAGAAAGAGGAGAAACATCTACTTCTTCAACACCACCCGTGTTAGGAGAAGTCATTACTATGGCGGAGAATCAACCACCACCACCACGGGGGCCGTGTGTCAATAGCCCTCGTCACACCGCCCAATTTGCTCGCCAAGCAAATGCAAGGGTCGCAGAGATGAAAACGGGCTTGCTTCAACTTCTTTATGCAAGTCCATTTCATGGCCATGACCATGAAGATCCTTACACCCACCTTACAAAGTTCTATGAGATCGCGGGAGCGGCCGGGGCTCCGGAAGACCAAGAAGAGCAATATTTTCAAAGGCTCTTCCCTAATTCTTTAGTGGGGAAGGCAAAAGATTGGTATCTAGACCAATTGCAAGAAACAATGACAAATTGGAATGTTTTGGAGGAAAAATTCCTTGAAAGATTTTTCCCTCAATCACGCTTCATGGAGGCAAAGACATAATCTCGGTATTTTCACAAGGAGTAAACGAGGCTTTGAATCGGGCTTGGGAAAGGTACAAGTCTATGCTTAGGAAGTGTCCTAGCCATGGTTTTGACGAGCTTACCCAAATTCATATTTTCCGAAATGGTCTCCAACCTCAACACAAATTGTTGTTGGACGCTACGGCGGGAGGTTCTTTGATGGCAAAAACACCATATGAAGCAATTCAAATAATTAAGAAGATGGGAGTGTCATACCCCAATTTTGACCGAATATACCACCTTACATTTGCATCATTGCATCACTGATTCGAAAGGATTAATCGGTGTGGCTTCTACTGGTCAAAATTAGGGTTTCACAAAATTTTCATCGATTCAAGAGGCAATCAATTAGGGTTTGAGCTTCATTCACCTCAATTGATCTATCTTGATCAAATCATCAACCTCTGATCTTCAAATATCAAATTTTTCCTCATGATCTATCGAGGATCGACCAATTAGGATTTTCATCGAGGATGAGCAATTACTGATTTTCAATTCAATGAATGACTTTTTTGGTTGGAGATTGATCTTCATGTCTTAAATACAACATGTTGACCTAATTTCTGGATTCAAAACATCACAGAAGTTCACAGAATTCATCAGTCAATTTCTGAATCATCTGATGAAATTTCATCTGCACTGAAAAGTCAAACTTTGACTTTTGGTCAATTTTTTCAAGATAAAACTTTTTCAATCATCAAAATACTTCAAATGATCCATCATGATCATAAAAAATCAAGAAATTTTGAAAAGTCAACAAAAAGTCAAAATTTTCAACACTTAGAAAATTTTTCAAGTGTTAAAATTTCACATTTTTTCCAAACTTCATGGCATTTTTTCACATAGTTCCACTTTGAATTAGAAAAAACTCAAAACATGAAAGTTGTAGCCCTTGAAACAAGCTTTCCAAAATGTCCAAGAACTATCAAATCCATGGTATCTAGCTATGCTTTTGATTTTGAAACATAGAGCTCCAAAATCCTTGATTTTCAAGTACAACTTTCAAGATTATAGGTCATTTTTGAGTTTCTTCTTCTAGAAGCCATGCCACCTTGCAAAGAGAGATAGAGCTGATAAAAAATAAAATGGAGAGTAATTATGATGGGATAAGATCAAGTTGAATAATTAACCATGGTTAAAAGGAAGCTTCGTTTTGCATTTATTACAAAAAATGACTTTCTTGCCCTCTAAGGCAACTTGTAAATACCAAAGCCATTCTCCTTCACTTACCATTCAGAACTTGTGACTTATAAATAGAGGTCATATTGGCAATTTGAAACCACACCAAAGCTATGCCAAAACAAGCTTTCTCATTCCTTTCTTAAAATTCAAGTAACATAGTGTAATTTGAGAAATCTTGCATTTTTGAAAATTTGTGAAGAAACATGAAATATTTGGTGTCTAACATGTCATAAACATCACATGTAACTGATTTGAAACTTAAAATCAATCCAAGAAACACTAAAACTCAAAGTTGCATTTCAAAATTTCAAGCTTGCCCAAAACTGCCTTAACTGTCGAATTGGATGTTTGGCTTGAACAAGTTGTGATTCTTTCACTCAAACATCATCAACATACTCCATATGGATGATGCAGACCATTAACTTCAACCTGTAACAGCTCTAACATCAAATTCGAGTTTTACTTTGAAGCTTATGCAGGTGGACTTGGTCAGAACAATTCAAGCAATTTCATAGTGAGCAGACCATCCTCACACGATCCTTGAAGGCCGTTGGTGCTAGAGGAATCATCAAAACACAACTGGAAACGCTCTTATACAACTTTCGATCTCAGCTTGAACAGGTAAGAACACGAACTTCAAACTCTATGATTCCTTGCCTCCAGTCCAAAAAGCTCTTGGCCATTTTGTTTCTGCACTATCACTGATCAATAACCCTCAATCAATTGATCAATTCATCAACCATACACGATTTCAATTAGGATTTTCAGATTTAGGGTTCTTCGTGTTCTTGAGAAATTTAATAATGTTAGGCTTAAAATAAATGAAATTAAAGGACATCATCATGTTCCTGGGTTTAAAATGATCAAGTTTGATGTTTACATCGAGCAATTTCATGGAGAAATGAAGAATCCATGGCTGATTGAAGATTGGAGGAGGAAGAAGAAGCTGCGCGCGTTTTTTTCAAATTCAAATATCCATTTTAAAATATAATTAGTTGGTTTGACTTCAATACACGGATGTATTGCCGCCCCAGCGGTTGCCAGCTCACTCTTAAGTCTTTCATGCCATGCCTTGCCCAATGGTCCCGGGTTCGACTAGCCTTGGGACCATTTTTCTAAACTTTTGTTTTTCTATCCATATTTTTTTCAAACTTTGACTTTTTCAAAACCCAATCAAAACTCCTCATTTTGAGGTGATTTTTTGTACACTTGTCAATTAATATATCTATTTTATGATAGTGCAAAAAAATTTCAGAAAAACTTTCATCCGATTATATTTTTATCGAGCCGAAAACGGTACTTTTCAAAACACGTTAAAAGGTGATTTTTTTTCAAACTTTCGAAGCCCGATTCTTCTCCAAACCTCTTGTAAGTAAATCTCATCTTTCAAAAACACTTTCAAGAACATTCTTCAAAACTTTTCATCAAACTTACATCTTTTTCCATGATCGATCCGATTTGACGATAAAATCGAATTCGTTTTTCCTCGAATTTCTTAACCGATCATGGGCCTCCCTCACGGTGTAAGTCCCAAAATTCTTTTATGTACATAATTATTTCCTTGTACATATCCAATTCTTTTATGTACACATCGATTTTACTTGTACATAATACATACGTCTTTTGTAAATACTCAAGTACAGACAAACTTCATTCGTTTGTTTTCATTTCACTTGTATATACACTGAATACCATTGGTATTAAAAGGAGCATTATTCCCGGTGAAACTGATTTTAAACCAATGGGCCTCCCTTACGGTGTAAGTCCCAACCATCCTATGTACATCCATATCTCCTCGTACATAAATACCCGTTTGTGTACATATTTACTTTCTCGTACACATTCAAACTTGTAAATAATCAAGTTACGCTCGTTTTAAACGTTCGTTTTATACACACTTGTTTATATTTCCTTCATAAACTCTTGTAAATAAACATCATGCATTATTTATATTTCTTTCATAAACTCCTGTGAATACATATCACACACACACACTTGTTTATATAACTGTCTAGTTATAACATAACAACTAATCTAACGAATAGGTTCCCCACAGTATTAGCCTCCTATTGGGCTTTGTACAAGGTAACTCATTTCATCGAGTTCAGCCTCCTCTTAGGCTTCATATAAGAAAACTCATTCATCGAGTTTAGCCTCCGCTTAGGCTTCATATAAGACAACACTCCACGATGAGTCACCTCCTCTTGGGCTTCATTCAAAGAACTCCTCATTGAGTTTAGCCTTCTCTTGGGCATCAAACAAGAAAGAGACGGAAATCTCTTAAACCTCTGTTGGGCTTCCAATACAAAGAATCACCAGCTAAGATAGAACCCAAAGAGTATAATTTCCCGGTGAAATTGCTCTTAATCCTAAGAGGATGGTTTCCCGGTGAAATCCCTCTTAAAGCCAAATCCAACCATACCTTATAGCTTCCTCTTGAGCTTTATACAAGGACCCTCGATGACCCTCGATGACCCTCGAAATGCCTCCTCTTGGGCTAACAATACAAGGACCCATGGGCTTCTTAAAAGCATCCACCAAATCCAACCAATTTCTCCTAGAGATTTAGACGTTTATCATCTCTATGGAAGAAGTATCTCATCTATCACATCACATACAATCAAAAACATTTCAAACTCTTTTCAAACAAAAACTTCTCTTAATCGTAAGTGGTAACGCTTGTACACTCAAGCAAAACACCCAATGCTTACAATTAAAAGATTCAATCATTTTTCAAACATCTTTCTTAAACATGTAAGTGGTAACACTTGTACACTCAAGCAAAACACCTATAACTTACGATGAAAGATTTCAATCAATCAACCTTTCAAAATGTATGTGATGAAATAGATTAGATACATTTTTCATTAAGATGACATTTGTCATGTCTCTTACTAACATCCGTTGCTTCCACTAGCATAAGTGGGAACTACGATTGCTTTGACTTTCTCAACATCCTTTTGAGAATCGTAGGCACAAGGTCTCATCCTTGCCGAGCAAATTTCTTTCTTCCTCAAACCAAACAAACCATAGATCCCTTTAGATCCGAGCTACAAATGCTCGATTCCCATTAAGGGATATGTATGAAGATCCAAAGATCTTTGCGAGCACAATAATAACAAACATTAGGATCCCACATAATCTACCTTTCTTAAAATCCCAAAGGAGAAACTTTCCCAATCATAGAAATAGCAATTAAAACACACAAACATATCAAACATATTCATATATAAAGCTATGGATAACCATATATATTTAGGGTGCTCCATCTATTCCCTTTATATAACAAACCCCCTTACCCGGAATCTCCCCAATGCGTTACGTCTAGTTTGCGCTAGTCATAATGCATATCATAATCAATTGAGGGTATTAACAGCTTTCCCCTTTTTCATAATCATAATTTCTTGTGTTGAAAATAATAAAGCTTGATGCTCGCGGCATCTTTATAAACAAATCAAAAGAGTAAAGCGTTTGAGCGGAGGATCCGAATTCAGATTCGATTCCCTAGCGCGTCACTTTTTAACGCGAACAGGAAAAATGGCGACTCTGCTGGGGAGTACGCTAAAACTTTTATTTTCAAAAAAATGTGACTCTGCCAAAGAGCACCAAGCTTTTTTTGTTTTCAAAAAAAAAAGAAAAAAAAAGGGTTAAGCTTTCATATGTGCATATGTTTGTTTTTCTTTATTGTGTGTTTTCGCGATTTCATCTGATGGAAAGAAATCCTAACCCAGATTTAAGAAACATTTTAAGATCTAGGTGGGGGTATAGTCCTATTAACTTGTGAGAAGTCTCAGTACTTACGGAGTTAATTTGAGACCCCTCTCTCAGTGGAGGTTGTCTTGGGAGTATTTTTGTTTAGCAAGTATTTGCGAAGACATTTTGCTTTCAAGAGAACTTGCGAAGCTGAGTGGCTGTAGAACACATAACCCATCCTGGCCATTTAGGATGTAGTGCAGAAATTATTGCGTAAGCCTAGAATAATTATCATGCGAGACTACGATCGGCGAGTTTTCTTGAAAAATATTATTGGACTTCAAGTATTCAACAAATCCGATAATATTTCAAAGAAGCGTTGAGCTGTATTATCGATAGAACCGTTTCACGATGAATAAGCCCTTAGAACTTACCCGTTTGATTCTTATCGTTGGCCTCATGCTCGTGACTTTGAGCGGCTTGACCGTGTGTAACTACTAACCATGTTTGTAGCATTCATGCATTCATTCAAAACTTCATTTCTCTTCCCATTTCCAAAGAATTTGGAGATTTTTCTTTGTAAATATTTTAGGTTAGAGTGATGGACGTCAGAGGAAGATTCACCAAGAGATACTGATTTAATTCACGAGGTAGGAAAGTTGAAAGAGTTGGCATCCTTGGTAGAAGATCCCTCGGATTTCAGAAAACGCCATGGAACTCTTTTAACTATTCTGAACACTAACGTTGATGAAGGACTTCTCAAAACTTTCGTTCAGTTTTACGATCCAGTCTATCACTGTTTCACTTTCCCTGACTATCAGTTGATGCCTACTTTGGAAGAGTACGCGCATATCCTAGGTATCTCAGTATCAAATAAAGTGCCTTTCAATGGTTTGGAAGCCATTCCTAAGTCACTAGTCATTGCAACAATGACTCACTTAAAGAAATCTGAGATAGATAAAAACCTAACTACCAAAGGAAAACTCTTAGGACTAACTTCAAAGTTCCTAACGGAGAAGGCTCTTAAATTCTCTGAAGCTGGTAGTATGGTAGCCTTTGAAGCTATTTTAGCTTTACTCATCTATGGATTGGTGTTGTTTCCCAACGTCCCAAGTTTCATTGATGTCAACGCCATAAGGATCTTTCTGATTGGAAATCCCGTTCCCACTTTGCTTGGTGACACGTACTTCTCTATTCATCATAGGAATCGTCAAGGAGATGGAACTATCGTGTGCTGTGTACCTCTGTTTTTCAAATGGGTTGTCTCACACTTGCATAAATCTCCTATCTTCCGCGAAAACAAAGACGATTGGCATTGGTCTCGAAGACTCATGTCTCTTACAACGACGATATCCATTGGTATACCTTGGCGAGACAATGAGATGGAAATCATTGAGAGTGTGGAGAATTTGCCAACGTACCTCTCATTAGTACGAAAGGAGGGATCAAATACAACCCATTCTTGGCAAGACGACAACTCGGTACGTAAACTCTAGTAAACCTCTTGGTTTTATAGAGAGTTACTTTATCATGAAGGGAGGATTCCCAAGGTTTGAAAGCTAGGATGATCGAGCTTGGCATCATATCCGAAGGAAGGAAAAGGGTAATGCAAGGAATTGTGTAGCCATGGAAATCTACACTTCTTGGGTGAAGAAAAGAGAAAGAATTCGGATGCCTTCGCTTATGAAGAACCCATGTTCTCAACGACTTCCAAATCAACAATTTTTCCGTCGAGACTATGGGAGAATACCAAGAAGCTTTGGCCAAGATGAGGCTTGAGAAGGAAGCTTTAGAAAACAAGTTCCTTAAGGCTGATCTCGAAAATGAGAAGCTCAAGAAGCAAGTCAAAGATCATGAAAAAACGCTATACTTCCAGGATGAATGGCTCATGGAGAAAGATGAGAAGATTCATCAGAAAGATAATGCGATCAAGAGATACATCAAAGAAAGGAAACGAAAGCTTGAGGAAATGACAACCAGCGATCCTGCTCCCGACGAGTGGAAGAAAGTCATCAGCAAGCTAAAGGCCGAAAGTGACACAGCTCACTATGGAAAGGAAATCCTGAAGTTGAAGCTACATCAAGCCTTTGGATCTTCATCCGACGAGGACGATTAATTAATTTAGATTGTAATTTTTATCATTTATTTTATCATTTGTGTGAGCAATGCTCAAAAACAGAATTGTTGTAATCTTCTTTCAATAATTAATAAAATATGTGTTTTCCATCCAAATATTTGCCAGAAATTTCTCTTTTAGCGTAAATTCTTTGGAAATTTTTTCTCTTCGCATTTATAATCATGCATCATACTTTGCATATCGAGTCTATTGTCTAGAGTCTGATCTTTTGGAATTCTTTCCAGAAAGGAAAAGATCGCCAAGCTGTCGCGTCTTAGATTTTCTCGACCACGTCCACAGCCAACTCGAACATACAATACACGTTCAAAAAGGAGAAAAGTAATGGAAGGATTTGAGCAAGAAAATGTTGAGCTTCGTAGCATAGTGACAACACTACAAGAAGAGGTGGAGAGACTCACTTCTTTAGTCAATTCATTGGCAGCGGCGCAAAGTCAGCAAGCAACATTGAGTAGTCAAAATCAAGCAGCGATTTCAGAGGTCACTACTACTCCAGTTTCAACTGTTGCAGCCAGTAGTTCACCCTTCAGTATGCCAGAAGGTTATCCATGGGGCATGCCTTTCAATTTCGGCATCGGATTTCGTCAACCGACTTCTCAAGTACAAACAACCACGCTTGAAGTACCTACTTTGCAAAACTCGACACTTACTCCACAGCATGGAGTAACTTTTCCGCAAGTCACTATGACGGTTTCTCAACCAATCATGACAAACTCAACTTCTGTAGTCCACACTACTGTAGACGAAGAAGTTCACCATAGTCCAGGCGATAACACGAATCCTCGTGGCGAGATGGATAATCTCCAAGAACATCTCCTCAAAATGCGACTTGAGATTAAAACGATCCGTGGAAAGGCTGTTTGGAAAGAACGCCCATGATCGTGTTTAGTTCCTCGCGTAAGGATACGGCAAAATTCAAAGTCCGACTTTTAAAAGTATAAAGGAAATTCTTGTCCAGAGTCATCTTACGATGTACGCTAGGAAAATGTCTACATACGACAATCACCGATTGTTAATCCACTACTTCCAAGATAGTCTCACGGTGCCGCCTGAAGTGGTACATGGGGCTAGACAGCTCGAATATCCAAACATTCAATGACTTAGGTGATGCCTTTGTACAACAATATAAGTTTAACTTGGATATGGCTCCAGATCGGGATCAACTAAGCTCCATGTCTCAAAAGGAAAGAGACATTCAAAGAATACGCTCAACGATGGAGGAAATCTGCCAAGTCATCACCGTTAGAAGAAGGAGATGACCAAGGTTTTCTTAAACACTTTTGGCCCATTTTACTACGAGCGAATGATCGCTAGCTCCGGAGATTTCAGAGATGGTAAGCATGGGAATGCGGCTAGAGGAAGGAGTTCGAGCAGACCAAAGCGGGATCTTCCGTGGAACTAAGAGGTTGGAACCAGTTTCCAACGAAAGGAACATGACATAGGAATGGTATCCAGAAACCATGAAAGAATGTCGATCCACAACAACAGTGGCGCCATAGCACCATTATTCTACAAATCAAATATAGGAATTGCTCCAGGTTCCAACAAACTCAACACCTCGACAACGAGCTCGTAGATTTAACAATCAAAGCGTGCCTGGTCTCGAATTTGATCTAATACCAATGACGTACAGAGAGCTATATCCTGCATTAATAGAAAGGAATCTAGTGCAGACAAGGTCACCACCTCCGATACCAGACAAATTGCCATGGTGGTACAAAACAGACGTATCTTGCCCTTTTCACCAAGGGGCACCGGGTCATGATCTTGAGCATTGCATAGCACTAAAAGATGAAGTGCAGAGGTTAGTAAGGTCTAATCTTATTTCCTTCAAGAATACAAATCCAAACGTGCAAGCAAATCCACTTCCCAGTCATAGTGGACATACCGTGAATTTGATACTAAGAAATACATACCGGTATCTTGTCACAGACGTGAATCTGATCAGAGGAAACTTGGTACAGCTCCATGATACATACAGTATAATGGGCACTTTCACTAAACACGATTACGCAGCTTGCAGCATCTGCTTCAAGGATCTTCGAGGATGTCCAACCATAAGAGCAGACATTCAACGATTACTAGACATCGGTGACATACAGATCTGGAAGCGAGAGATGACTATGGCGTGAATACGGTGGGCATTTTCCGCATGAGCTTTTAGTCTCGATATCAACTCGGAAATTCCCGAGTAAGCGTTATTATCCTGTTTCAATATGCCCAAACATGTGGAGATTGAATATAACGGTTCAAAGCGTTCGGGATCTCCTTTGGTGATTTGCTACCGGTCACTTCATCGATTCGAACAAAGCAATTCCCCACCAATATAGCGACTATGATAGAATATGGGAAGGAGAAACCCATGCCAACACTTCCATTAATGTCAACATAAGCGAGATAGGACGGTAACACGAAGTGGGCGTACATACTCGTTGCTACCAGAACCGCTGTTGTTCTGTTGTTAGACAAAATCGGTTAACGTGTCTCGAGAATCACGAGGATTCCGTTGTTAATCAAACGGATGTTGGTCCGCTGTGAGACCGAGCGTTAACTCAGTTTCGATGAGATTTTGAAACTAATCAAGAAAAGCGAGTACATAGTTGTGGATCGGTGATGTAGACTCCTCAAGATTTCGATACTATCTCTACTTTTGAACTACGGCTCACCAGAAGCTTTGATGATGCTAGATCAAGCTTATGTGATCACGATGTGACTACCGACCAATTTGGTGGAATCGTGGCAACATGTGACTTGCAACAATCTAAGCAATTGATGAAGAACTCCCGGAAGAGGGAAAGATCACAATCGGCTCTGCATACCTCAATGATTTGCCAATCAGTTCATCCAATGTACTAATGGATACCGGTCCGTCCGCCGTAATGCCAAAATGACTCTTGCTCGTTTAGCTTACAAAGGAACACCGATGAAGTTCAATGACATAGTGGTAAGAGCCTTTGGCCAGGTCAAGGAAGTCGATTATTGGGAAGTCGATCTCCGATGACAATCG
>CM038795.1:114065519-114238569 GCA_021764765.1 Vicia sativa | reverse complement strand
GATTTAATTCGTAAATTAAATAAATAGGAATTTAATTATTTAATTAATTAAGGACTTGAATTAATTATTTTTGGAATTATGGGATTAATGAAGAAAAGAAGAGATGGAGGTGTGAGGTGTAATTTGGGGTGAGGAGTAAATTACACTACACTTACTAATTACCATTTGTTTTATTTTATTGAATAAATAAAGGATTATTAGAATATAAAAAGGAAAAGAAAAGAAAATAGGTTTTTTGAAGAAAAGCTATTATAACGAGAGTGGAGAAGAGAGAGGAAGGAAAACCTAGAAGGCCGAATCAAGAACCACAAGGTAAGGGGTGATTTCACCGATTAATGCTTATTATAGGTTTTGATGTTGATTCTATAGATCATGGCATGTTAGGAAACTGTGTTTAGGAAATTTAGGTTTCCATGGATGTATACCTAATAAGTACGGCTGTGTCGATTGAGTCCGATTGTGTCGAATGTATGGAATGTGATTAGAGTGTCGAGATGAAAATAGATGATGGAAACATGTTGTTTGATGAGATAGATGATGAAAATGATGTGTTTTAGTGTTTCCCATGTTGGAGTTCTGTACGTGTGGGTTTAATTAAATGGAAGGATGCCAAAAGTGCGTAAAATGACATTTTAATGATCGCAGAACCGGCCCTCGTATATGACGGAACCGTTCCCTCATTCAAAATCAGGGTGCGGGTATTTAAACTTCGTGAACCGTTCCGCTCGTAGGAACCGTTCCGTGCATTTTTCCAATTTTTCAAAACTTCAAAAATTCATAACTTTCAAACCGTAAGTCCGCTTTGAGCTACTGCTTTGGACGTTATTTTCTAAATTTAAAGCTCTATTTTATGAAATGAAAATATTTTCCAAAACTTGAAATTATTTTGAAAATGGGCCAAATTCAAATAGATGACTATTGACCGACGATATTGATGTGTATGCGTAGATCCCGTGGTGATGGATATATTGATACAGAGTGAATGTAAAGCATGTTATGTCGTTGTTATTTGTGTGCATGATGGTTGATATATCATGTTGATTGGGTTTGCATGTTATTGTCAGGTTGATGTATGCATGATTGGGTCGATATATCATGTCGATTGTTCGCATGTTATCATTGATGTTGATGTTTTATTAACATATACATGTCGATTATTGAGATTCGCTATGTTCAATGAATGTATACATAGATCGGATTGATGTTGCATGCTAGTGATGTGCGGCATATGCATTGTTTGGTGAAGCATCCCATTGTGCGGAATTTGACTGGATCGCCGATAACCGATAACCGGTGGGATGGTGGTTAGCCGGATTCGTGTCCGAGTGGTTATGGACGAATCGATGGTACCGTATCCGGTTGATGAATGGATCGTTGTGACTTGGTCACGAGTCGGTACCGCATGCATTGAGTCCAGATTATTTGTATGGAATAGTAACATGTTAGGATGTCTTCCAAAGGTTACTATTCTCCTCATTGATGATTGTCAGGCATGATGATTATATGGTTGTAATTGTGTATTGAATCGAGTTATGTTGAAATGGGTGGATTAATATGCTTGAAATATATTGTTAATCGAGAAGCTTATAATATGCTTTAATTATGAGAAGTCTCACCCTTACTTTACCATTTCGTATTAAATTAGCAAATGAGGAGTCGAGGATGGCTCTAGAGCTCATCATTTTAGTCCGTGTGTCGTTGTCATGCTCGATTAGGTTAAACACCGGGAACGCTTAGTTAAGAGAATCATTATTGTTTAATAGTTTTGACGAATTCCTCGAACTATGATGTTTTATTAAATTTGGGTCGGTATTCACCAAAGACATGGTCTTATAATGATTAAATTGTTGAATGATGATCCTCAGTAGTAGCATGGCTACCGTTGAATGAAGGTTTATTCTATTTATTAATTGTGACATCCCGTGATTACCGTGTTAAACTCGATTAAAGATGATTTATGTTAATTTAATTAATATATTCGGGTATTTAGATGGTGTTACAATAGTGGTATCAGAGCATGGTCGTCATGACCAAAGGTCTTAATGTCATTATCTTTTCCTATGCATATGTGTGTGTGAAACACTCACGATATTGCTTGTTTTCCTAACTACTTGGTTGCAGGAGTGGTTTAGAAGCCATGGGGAGAGGCTTATCTCGATATGTTTTGGTGAAGAGTCGATCGATGTGTTATTGATTATAATGTATGTGGTTATACCGCATAGTTGCCCGAATTGAGGGATTACGAATTCGAGAATTCGTGATGATGGTCGATAAGGTTCTCTAAGTGGTAACAATTATGTACTTGTGTTGTTCGTGATCATCGGGAGTGGAGGACGATGTTATGGATAATGATGTTCCATTGGGTGTGAGTTCGACGCTTCCTGGAACAATAGCGACTCACCGTCTCGAACAAGATGTTGGATTAGCTCGAGGTCATCCTTGGGTGGATGTTTGAAGTTAAACCAAGTGATTATGAATCGCTATGATGAGTCGATATTCTGGCCTAGAAGATATTTGTAATTAAGAAGGATGACTTAGAAGATGAAGTCGTGGTTGAATGTTGCAACACTTCCAGCTTGATTGTGGAACTGTCTCGCGTGAGTTACCTCTGGTGTTCTTGAAAAGATTAACCGTGTCGGTCAATGGTTGATATAAAGTATGCAATTGTGTGAATTGGTTATTGAATTGTAACTTGACACAATTAATCATGGTGAATGATGTGTTGCGGTATGTTGAAGTTAGGATCTCAAATTTTGTATTCGTGATGTTTTGGGATTTTTTTGACTCACAAGGTGGAAATCGATTATCATGTGGAATTGATTTCCAAGTCGACAACATTGTTTTGAAAACTTGTAAGATTCATAATTTGAGTTTTGATGTCCGATTCGAGTTCCGCTTGAAGCGCTGGAAAGATAATGTGATGAACTTTGTTTTAAAATGGTCCCAAAGACCGAAAGTAATTATTTATCATGTAATGATGTTCGAGGAGAATCGTTGTGTTGATGTCGTTTGGTACAAAACTTGTTTTATGACACCGCAAGATGTCAACTTTTGAGTTAAGGAATTGGAAGCTATTGGAAGATGCGCAGTGAAATGGATTTGTAAAACTAAGTATTGTTTGGGGAGCTCTAATTTTAGTCAAGGAGGAAGAGAGTAGCGAATCATGGTGGATTTTGATAACCGATTTAAGTGGTGATTAAGACTAAATATCTATTTCAAATTGTTGGTGATTTGATGGATCAATTGGTTGGAAAGTATGCCTCAAGAAAGTTGAGTTTAGATTAACTTACCTTCGTGGTCGTTAAGGATGAAGATAGTTAGAAAGAAGCTTCTAAACCCTGATATGATGTTGAATGTTGTGAGGTGAATTCCAACTCGAAGAGGAGTAGAATTTTGTTAAGTTTCATGGTGTAGATTACGTATAAGGATATGAGTTTTCTTTATCATGTTATCTTAAGACTCAGAATGCAGTAACCCATCCGAGGTCGACGAGTGTTGTAGGGAAAGTCCAAAATTTGTCATGGTATTGGAAGATTTTATGCATAACCAAGAATAATCGCAGCTTATTTGAGACGAGGTCAAGAATGATATATTCTTAATGAATGAAATGTTGGTATTAGTAAGAATGTGAAAGTATTAGAGATGCAACTTATGTCGATGAGGATGAATAAGGACGTTAGCTTCTCGAGGAAAAGATAAGTGGTGTTAGAGGAAATAAATTGACAGAAGTGCAATCATGTTTAAGATGTCAAAATATGGACATGTGTTAAGAAAATGTTGGAAGTTCTTTTACCGATCATATGATGAGATGTATTACCGAGATTGCATTTGAAATAAGATCAGATCGAACATATATGGATCCGATGTTATGAGATTTAAAGGGAGACTAAGAGTCAGGAATGTCGTTAAAGTTCTCCGTGGATAAGGGCTTCAAATGGGGACAAAATGAGTTATGGTGTATTTGGTATGTTAGCATCCATGAGGGGGAAAATACTTAACAATCGTGTGATGCTAAGTGAGTGAAGAAGAGTATGTAAAATTGTTTGATCGATGGTATCTCATCGTCGATATCAAATGAGAAAATAAGTGGAATGAATTGTAAACCTTAAAGGAAGATTATTAGACCAGGGCTCGGTGACTACGGCACAAGTTCTAAAGGAACGCTATTATAGTGTGGTACGGTGGTTTATATCCATTGTGATCACGGCCACCTATCGACAAATTGAGGAACCGATCACCCTTAATCTCGTTGATAATAGACGGATCGGTTGGATTTAATAGACTCATCTTGCAAGCTTGATAAGTGTGAAGTGTTGACGCTCTATTGAGGGATAGTAGACTTGGAAATTATCTAGCTGGGTCAGACCCGAGTGTATGCAAGTGAAGCCGCAGAGGAAGGTTTAGAATGTAAGAAGGTGAACAAAGGATTTTGGTAGATGTTAGGAGAAAGTCTAAAGATAAATATGAAACTTGTAGCTGGTAGTCGATGGAAATCAAATGAAGATAATGACTTAAGGTGATTAATCGAGTCATGAGCGTAAAGCGTAACGTGATGCACTGTTATGTAGTATGATTTCTTTTAAGTCACAAATCAAACATTAGAAGGTGTGGAGTTTATGAACTATTAGAGATTTCGTAATAGAATGTTGGTGAAAGGTTCTATGTCTTATTGATGTTACATCCATTATAAGAGATGTATTAATTGCAAGCTCTATCGTTGGAACGTAGCCTCGTGGTACCGCATCAGGTGAATGTTGGGGACATCATGCTTCTGGAGGTTCTTATAATTGTGTCAGCAAAGGAAGTGATAAATCGGTATCTTAGAGTGAATGGGTGAAGGAAATGAGCTGATGTATTCTTAACCCGATAGCAATGGATCGTGGGATTCTAGTGGTTGAATAAGAAGGATATTTGTTAGTGATATTGGAAATGATGTCAAACATGACGTGATAGTTGGAAGGAAGGATTTCAAGAGTCAAGAGGAGGTCGACTAGTGCTCCGATCTTCATTTTGCCGAATCCGACTAAGTCTTTTGTTGTGTACCGTGACGCATCATTAATGGGAATAGTGGTGGTTGATGCAAGATAAGGTGTCAGGGCTTATGCTTCACGACAATTGAAAGTGCATGAAAGGAGTTATCCGACTCATGATTTAGAGTTGGTAGTCATTGTATTTGTTTTGAAGTCAGAGGCATTATTTATATGGTTCTCGAATTGAGGTATTAGTGATCATAAGAGTCTCAAATATCTCTTTGATTAGGAAGAGTTGAAATGGTCATGAGTCAAAGAGATCGCATTGGTAAGAGTAGTCTGGGAGGACCAGATGGAATTGTTACATGGGAACCGGAGAGTCGATGAAGGACTCATATTCGAACTCGTTTGTTTAAGTGGTGTTTTCGAGGACGAAACTTTTTAGTGGGGAGAGTTGGACACCCGATTTAATTCAAATTAAATAAATAGGAATTTAATTATTTAATTAATTAAGGACTTGAATTAATTATATTTTGGAATTTATGGGATTAATTGAAGAAAAGAAGAGATGGAGGAGGTGTAATTAGTGTGAGTGAGGAGTAAATTACACTACACTTACTAATTACCATTTGTTTTATTTTATGGAATAAATAAAGGATTATTAGAAGGAATATAAAAGGAAAAGAAAAGAAAATAGGTTTTTGGAAGAAAAGCTATTATACGAGAGTTGGAGAAGAGAAGAGAGGAAGGAAAACCTAAGGCCGAATCTCAAGAACCCACAAGGTAAGGTGATTTTGATCGATTAATGCTTATTATAGGTTTTGATGATTCTATAGATCATGGCATGTTAGGAATCGGTTTAGGAAATTCTAGGTTTCCATGGATGTATACCTAATAGGTCACTGGTGTCGATTGAGTCCGATCAGTCGTAATGTGTATGGAATGTGATTAGAGTGTCGAGATGAAAATAGATGATGGAAACATGTTGTTTGATGAGATAGATGATGAAAATGATGTGTTTTAGTGTTTCCCATGTTGAGTTCGGATGGGTAAAATGGGTTTAATTGAAATGGAAGGATGTCAAAAGTGCGTAAAATGACATTTTATATCGCAGAACCGGTTCTCGATATGACGGAACCGTTCCCCATTCAAAATCGGGGCGGGTATTTCAACTTTCGTGAACCGGCCTGCTCAGGAACCGGTTCCGTGTGCATTTTCCAATTTTTCAAAACTTCAAAATTCATAACTTTCAAACCGAAGTCCGCTTTTGAGCGCCGCTTTGGACGTTATTTTCTAAATTTAAAGCTCTATTTTATGAAATGAAAATATTTTCCAAAACTTGAAATTATTTTGAAAATGGGCCAAATTCAAATAGATGACTATTGACCGACGATATTGATGTGTATGCGTAGATCCCTGTGGTGATGGATATTGATACAGAGTGTAAAGCATGTTATGTTGTTATTTGTGCATGATGGTTGATATATCATGTTGATTGGTTTGCATGTTATTGTCAGGTTGATGTATGCATGATTGGTTGATATATCATGTTCATTGGGTTGTTATCACGATGTTGATGTATGCATGATTAATATATCGTTGATTGTTGAGATTCGGGGCTATGTTCTATGAATGCATATATGACCGATTGATGTTGCATGTTAGTGATGTGCGTATATGCATTGTTGTGAAGTTAATTCCATCAGGCGAACTTGATCGCTGGCGCAACCACAATACCGAGTGAGGATGGTGGTTAGCCGGGATTGTCCGAGTGGTTATGGACGAATCGATGGTACCGTATCCGTTGATGAATGGATTGTTGGGTGACTTAGTCGGTACCGCATGCATTGAGTCTCGTGATTATATTTTATGGAATAGTAACATGTTAGGATGTCTTCAAAGGTTACTATTCTCCGATCGATGATTGTTGTGCATGATGATTATATGGTTGTAATTGTGTATTGAATGGAGTTATGTTGAAATGGGTGGATTAATATGCTTGAAATATATTGTTAATTGAGAAGCTTATAATATGCTTTAATTATGAGAAGTCTCACCCTTACTTTACCATTTCCATTAAATTAGCAATGAGGAGTCGGTGAGGATGGCTCTAGAGCTCATCATTTTAGTCCGTGGTCGTTGTCATGCTCGATTAGGTTGTAACACTGGGAACGCTTAGTTAAGAGAATCATTGTTTAATAGTTTTGATTTGAATTCTTGAGAACTATGATGTTTTATTAAATTTTGGGTTGGTATCTCCACTGTAAGACATGGTCTTATAATGATTAAATTGTTGAATGATGATCCTCGCAGTAGCATGGCTACTGCTTGAATGAAGGTTTATTCTATTTATTAATTGTGACATCCCGTGATTACCGTGTTAAACTCGATTAAAGATGATTTAAATGTTAATTTAATTAATATATTCGGTATTTAGATGGGGTGTTACATTAGTTTGCCGGATGTAATAGTTTAAATTAGGACTTTATTTTCCGTATTTTTAAAATTATGTATCTCATTTCAAGCCATGTAATAGCCAGAGACATTTACCTTTCCGCCTTTACATTCCGATTTTAATTTCCGCACCCTAAATTGCTAGTAACTAGCGTGTATGGCAAGATAATAACGAACATAGCCCACTAATTTGCAAGATAAAATACTGAAATCAACACACTTCTTTCACACACGCACCCTTAGGGTAATTCTCTCTCGCCTTTGCTAATTCAAAATGGTCATGTCCTTCGAACGTAGAGGTATCCCGCACCGCTGCCTTCCAAACAAATCATCATAGTCCTTCGATACAAAGATCATAAGACCCACATGTCGCCCGAATACATGATCTTGACTTATTGTCGCCTATGAAAATGATGATAGTCCCTTCGAATGTGCTAGGATACTTCCTACAAGTTGCCTTCTATGACCATCCGATGTCCCTTCGAATGTCCCGCTTACATCCAACGAATGGAGCTACCTACTAACTAATGGTACGGCTAGCGCTATTCTAAAGGAACGAAAAGTATGAAACGACCAATTCTCGAGTGGGTAAATAAGTCTTTTAGTTGCTTGCTCTAAACCAAATGCTTTTCACACCACACAACTCTTTTCAAAGTTCAAACTCTTTTCAAAACGAAGCATTTCCCACTTTGTATACATTCCTACATGAGTCATTACAAAGTCAAAGCGAAATGCCTTTTTTCAAAATATTTTGTCAAACACATGTAAAGAAATTTTAAAAGGTGATCTAGAGTAACTAAGAGCCCAGATAATTACGATGAAAAAGGGTGCTAATACCTTCCCTTTTCATAACCATTCTCCAACTCGTAATCTAAACGAAGGACTTTTTCTCGTACTTTTACCTTCCTTAATTGGATAAAATAAAGGTCGGTGGCGACTCTTGCTATCCGCATATTTGCGATACAAAATCCTACAAAGTCGGCTTCACCGTGTTAACCTGGCGACTACTGGGAATTCACCCCTAAAGAGAGAATTGCCTTAGGATTTCTAGATAACTTTTATTGATTTTGTTTGACTTGTATGCTTTATCTTTAAGGGTTGCTTGGGTATTATATTTGTGGGGATCCTACACCGGATCCGGGTTTCCTTTTAGGTAAGTAGTAATAAATCATCGCGACCGCTAGACGATAACTAAACGGTCAACATGATGGCTACGTTAGTGACACTTTGGTTGTCCCGATACTCTTCATTCCCAAGTTGAAGATAGTATTTGGCTTCGTGGTGTCATCAAGCGCTAACTAAACTTTTAGAACCTTAATTGACCCATCTTGGCCATTGAAGGTAGTGAGATGGCCGCTTGGTGCAGACCGAGGTTGGTTGATACCGATGCTACGCCATCGAGATCGACTTTGGGATATTTTCGATCGACCACTTTGGTAGTGTGAAAAAACGCCTACGAAAGATCGATGATGTGAGATTCCTAGAACCCACTATTATAGGGCAGGATGAACCAACTCAAACTTTTGGTGGGTAATCACCTATACCTCATGCAAGCCTTAAACCTAGGCTCATTGTGTGAATTGTTTGTGTGCTAAACATGACATCATGACATCATCCGCATTGCATATCATTTCTAACTATTTCAAGGACCTAGGATTTATCTTTGCTTTGTTTTGTAGGGAATTATGGCTTCTAGAAAGACTATCCGAATCAACTTCATGGGTATACCTTCTCACCAAAGAATTGGTTTCAAAAATTCCGACCATGCTCAGCTTATCAAAAGACATGGTTATCTACTTGATTTGGTTATCTCGGTTTTGAAGAAGATATGATGCATGTCCTATTCCGGGCTTGATCCAAACACCATTGCTTTACATTCTGTATTATCATTGGTTCCTACCTTGGAAGAGTTCTCTAAGCTACTGGGATATCTATTCTGACCAAATGCCATTCACCGGTCTTAGAAGGTTCCTAGGTACGAAGACATTGCATCCGCCTTACATCTTAAACACTCTATATGAAGCCAATTGGGAAACTAGCGGAGTTAGGGGTTTACTTTCCAAGTTCTTAAGAAAGCCCAGAATTCTCAAAGTTATGAGTTTCCATGCATTCAAGACATTGTGGCCTTGTTAATCTATGGTTTGGTTCTATTCCCTAACTCGGATCAATTCATAGATGTCAACGCCATCAAGTTGTTTCACCCGTAACTCGCTCCTACTTTACTTGGAGACATCCTGCATTCTCTCCACACTGCATTACTAAGAGACAAGGAACTCTCATGTGTTGTATACCGCTACTTTCTAGGTGGTTTATTTCGCACCTTCCTCCATCAGCTTTAAGAACGAACAAAGGTGAGATGGTCTCAAAGGTTAATGTCACTCTCTCATTCCAATATCCGTTGGAGTCTTTTTCTCAAAAGGATTTCACATTCATCGAGGCTGGAGAATTCCTAATGTACCACTACTTGGTATAAGGGAGGTATTACTTACAACCCTTCTTAGCTCTACGTCAGCTTGGTTTTGCTCAAGAGATGGTCCTCATGATATGCTTCTCCAAGATATTGTGTTCGATTACAATCCACGATCTCCGAATTACCGATTAAGGTTTATACACGCTGGGCATGGTAAAGAAGACTCGATACCAAGACTTTGGGGCACCGTAACTCCATTCCTTGGGAACCTTACCTCAAATGGGTGAGCTCGAGCTCAAAACCTCATGATGCCATTCACGCCTGTTTACCAAGTGAATTATGGAACCCTGCTATAGGTGACGATCTATACGTTCTCCATCCCGACATGCCTACCGATTTTGAAGACTTGAAGAGATCCCGATTCAATTTCAAGGAAGAAAGGGATACCTTGAAGCTCAATGTAAGTGAGAAGAAAGTGCTAGAGTTGACCAAGCTACTTCACGAGGAGCGAAGCATCAACGCCTACCTCGGCACCAAGAGGAAGCCCATGGGAGACTTAGAGCTTTAGGATTTTTATGCTTTTCTTTGTTATTGTTTTGAACTATCTTTTGTACTTAAAAGAAAAAGAATAATAAAAAGAGTACTAATAAATGTTTGTTCTGCTTGTTTAACAAATTTAAATCTCTAAGGTCCTTGAAAACATTGCATTGCATTGTATCTTCGCATAAACATTGCATATCATAGCATAACATTGCATCATGTACATTGAGATTGGTTTTCTCATTTGCTCGCTATTTATTTTAGCGAAATGGCTTTGAATGCCTCACAAAGATCTCAAGCTCAGCCAAGCAGATGTTTACCACTGGTCCAAGGCCAAGAAGATCCAAGAAGCTCATCAACAAAGAAAAAGGTTGTTGGTCTTCAACATGGGCGCACGCCACAAAGGTGGTCCCAGAGTGGTTAGTCGAATTGAGCTCTCAAGGAAGTGTCAAGAAGGAAGACGAGCAAAGTAACAAAGGTGGTGAAGGCAGTACCGAACTTGAGAAGAACTATGATGATGGCCAATACTGATGAAGATGACAAGTACAAGCAACTTGAAGATCGTCTGAATGTGGAAAACTCAAGATGTCGGCTGAATTTTGATGATCTAAGTCTTGTCCCCGTGTTGTGATTCCTCCCAGTTCAAAGTTCCAACTTTTGCTAAGTATGATGGCATGTCTTGCCCTAAGTGCATTTGAAGTCCTATGTCTGAAGATCAATCCCACACCGATGATGTAAAGTTGTGGATGCATTATTTTCAAGAGAGTTTGTCCGAACTCCAATTGGAGTGGTATTATCGCCTAGAGAATGACCGTATCCGTGATTGGAGTGACTTAAGATGCTTTCTACGATAATATGAGTACAATGCTGAATTGACACCCACCGCATGCAACTACAAAGCATGTCTATGGGTCGTGAGAAGTTCAAAGAGTATGCTCGAAATGGAGAGATCTAGCAAAGCGAGTTCACCACCCTTGTCCAATAGGAGTTGGTTGATATGTTCATGGGACACCACAAGCCCATTCTTCAATCATCTCGATTGGAAACTCTTCACCGGATTCACCGAAATGACATTGACGAGCGATTGAAGCCGGTATCAAGAGTGGGAAGATTCTGATGAGTCATCTTCAAACTTGCGAAGAGATCTTTTGGTGGTAAGAAAGAAGCCAATGCTGTGTATGGTCGTAAAAGCCGAGCCAAGACCGACCGTGCTCAATCTGTGGGCGCTGTGATCTCCAATCCTACATCAAGACAACTCGGCGAGACAACGCGTGAGTCGAACGCGCCACGAAGACAGTTTAAGAAGATCATGCCTTTGTCGCAAGCCTTGCAACACATGTTGAAAGTAGAGTGATTGCTTGAGGATCCTCCTCGAATGTCAACACTTCCTCTCCGAGATACAATCCTAATGCTAAGTGTGCTTACCATTCCAATAGCCCGGACATAGCATCGATGATTGTTGGGCTCAAGAACAAGATTCAAGATATGATTGAATCTAAGGCATTGAGTTTGATCCTCCTATTGAGACTCGAATGTGATCAACGCGCCTATGCCTAACCATGACAAGGGTTCCAATGTGTTGGTGACGATACTTATGTTTTCAACATAGATGACTTGACCATTCCTCCGATGACCGTTAAGAAGAATTTGTTGCAAGTCGGTGTCAACCGTGATGCCCGAGAATTGTCGCTGGTGCCCATCCGCACCGATGGTTGTGCTTGGTTGAGAAGACGTGTTCAAGGCATGATGGATAACCGTGAGATACTATTTTCGAAACCACCTGCGTAAGTCGTGAAGAAATGTCTAAGTTGAAGATTGACAATGAAAACGAAACTGCACCATCTGTGGGATACCTGGGGCAGCCAAGTGGAAAGTATGATTACATGGTGAAGTACAACGTTCTCGGAGTTACAAGATTCCTATTGAAGATGTTAAGGCGACCGGATGGGGTGACGATTTCGTAAGATTATGCTCGATGTTAACACAATAAGGATTTCCTCACGATCCGTGCCTAGAGTGGCACCTCTCATCATTACTTCTCCGACAGTTCCATATTCCTCGACAAGGCTATTCCTTGGAATTATGGAGCGATGTTTACTATCATGGCGCAAGCAAGACCCTCGACCATTGAAGATCTTACTTGAAGCTACCATTCCCGACATTGACAACATCACCGATCAAGTAAGGTGACTCGAACCGAAGGGTATTCTCCAAATCTCTCCTCCAAAGACACTGCGACTCCATTCCGCATTCCATTCAACCCATTCCCAAGCTAGAGGAAAGAACCAAAGACTCATCCCGCTTCACCAAGTACCAAGGAAGTTATCAAGACACCTCCAAACAAGAAATGGAGGAAATTCAAGATTATCAAGAAGAGTGACTACAATGTGTGGAACAGTTGGGACAGACTCATCCAAGATATCCATGCTTGCTCGCTTTGTGCTCGAGGCTCATGCTAATGCCTTGGTAAAGTTTCTGAAGAATGTTCATGTACCGCAAGACACTACTACTGACCAATTTGAAGTTTGTATTGCTAGCCTGGCTGCCAACAACGGCCTAGGCTTCTCTGATGCTGATTTGACTCCTGCCGGAAAGAAACACAACAAAGCCTTGCACATCTCTGTTGAATGCAAGGGCACTACATTATCTCATGTTTTGGTTGATACTGGTTCTGCTCTGAATATCCTACCAAAGACTGCTTTTGATCGGCTTGATGTCGAAGGGTTGGTTCTGAGACCCAGTGACATTATTGTGAGGGCTTTTGATGGTTCTAAGCGAACAAGATTGAGAGCTCATTCTCGCTCTAAAGTCGGTTCCTGACTTTTGACTCCACTTTCTTTGTCATGGACATCCGTCCCGCTTACTCTTGCCTACTTGGACGCCCTTGATACATGGGCTAGGCCATATTCCACCCTACATCGGAAAGTACCCGGTGAAAGGGAAGGTTGTCACAGATGTGGTGAAGAAGAATATATGGTCACCATCTACAATTCCGATACCTCGAGATGGAAGGAGAATTCTTCGAGACTCCCCCAAGCTTTTGAAACAATACCGAGTCATGCCTGCTGACTCTCCTCACTCCTAAAGTTGTTAAAGCTCCGCCTAGGATGGCCTCACGAAAGATGCTCAGCCGCAGTTGAAGAAGGTGGCGGTTATTTGGGGACAGCTCGATCTTCCTTTCAAACCGACAAGACCGGTTTAGGCTTCACCATCAAGGTCGAAGATGATACGCCGCGAACGTGCCGCCAACTTCCTTTCCGTGACGAGTGGAATCCATGCTATAGAAGACACGACAACGACTTCGACATCGCAAGTGGATCTTCCCAACTCCGCATAAAGGGCTCAACAATTGGAAGATCAAGACATACCAATCTCCTTTAGTCGAGTAATTGCTCTTGTTTTGTTTTGCTTTTATTTCTTTATGTTTTGAACAATAAACTCTAAAGCCTAGTGCCTTGCCCGGCATCATGGCTCGCTTATGAGGGTTATTATCTCATTATGCGTATTTTCATTCAATAAATCGTTGGACTTTTGTATTCAATTGTTTGTTTTCTTTCTTTACTTTATCACCCCTTCAAAAGCTATGTGTTTCTTACACACCCACGTGATAACGCGGTAATTCGAATCTCGTTAATAATGCTATGCTATTGCTAAATATGACTTGATAATCCGATCTACAAGCAAGACGAAAGTGAGGAAGATTGTGAAGTGCGGAGAACTTGTCGATCGCTAGAGCAAGAAGAGCGAGTTATACACCACGAAGAGCAAGTTGAGGTTGTGAATTGGGAATCGATGAAGACAAAAGAGATCAAGATAGGAGCGGGTCTTGAATGTTGTAAAGAAAGGTTGGTTCAGATGCTACGGACTATATTGAGGTTTTGCTTGGTCATACGAGACATGCCAGTTTGGACATTGATATTGTGGTACACCGATTTGACAAAAGAAGGTTTTCTCCGAAGGAAGGTTGCTCCGCATGCGTCCCGAGATGTCGAGAAAATCAAAGTCAAGTTATGAAACAGCTCAACGGCTTAGTCACTCTTATCTCAGCTGGTTGCAAATGTGGTACCTGCACCTAAGAAGGATGGCAAGGTACGAATGTGTGGATTACGAGATTCGAACAAAGCAAGTCCAAGACGATTTTCCACCCTCATATCGATGTTCGTTGACAACACCGCAAAGATAAGGTTTTCTCCTTCATGGATGGTTTCTCCTACAATCGATCAAAATGGCTCTCAAGACATGGAGAAGACTACTTTTGTTACACAAGGGGTACTTTCGCTACAAGGTTATGCCGCTTTGATTGAAGAACGCAGCGCCACTTATCGCGTTATGGTGACATTATTTCATGACATGATTCATCACGAGATAGAGGTCTACGCGACGACATGATAGCTCGCTCACGCATCAAGAAGAACATCTAGATCATTTGCGTAAACTGCTCGACTGTGTGAAGAAGTGCAATTGAGACTTAATCCCAACAAGTGCACCTTTGGAGTCGATCCGAAAACTCCTAGGGTTTGTTGTCGCGGTAAAGGTATTGAGGTTGACCCCGCCAAGGTTAAAGCTATTCAAGAGATGCCGCCACGCACCGAGAAAGAAGTCGAGGTTTCTTGGGCCGACTAAACTACATTGCCGATTCATTGCACACCGACCGCTACTTGTGAGCCAATCTTCAAGTTACTAAAGAAAGATCAAGTAGGAATGGACGACGATTGCGATTGCTTTGAAAATCAAGGAGTACCTAGTAATCCCCCTATCTCGATGCCACCGCCAAGGAAGACCTCTTATCATGTACTTAATAAAGTTAGAGAGTTCAATGGGGTGTGTTGGGGCAACATGACGAGTCCGGTCGAAAAGAGCATGCAATATACTACCTTAGCAAAATTTACCGATCGTGAAACAAGATACTCACATTGAGAAAACTTGCAACGCTTTGGCTTGGGCTGCTCACCGACTAAGACAAGATATGTTGACTCACACTACCTTGTTGATTTCAAGATGGATCCGATAAAATACATATTTGAAAACCGCCTCTCGAAGAATAGCAAGATGGAAATGATCTTGACCGAATATGACATCCAAGACACTTTCGTAAAGCGATCAAAGGAAGTGTAGTAGCCGATCATTTGGCTCATCGTAGATGACTATCACCTATGCAGCTCAATTTCGCATTAAGATGTTTTACTAGTTACTGATTGTGAAGAACCAGGACCGGACGAAGGACCTGAACAAGGATCCCGATGGACCATGGTCTTTGATGGAGCCTCAAACTCACTTGGCAATGGCATTGGCGCCATCATTACATCTCCCACAGGCGGACATACTCCTTTCACCGCCAGATTATGTTTCAGTTGCACTAACAACATGGCCGAGTACGAAGCGTGCATCATGGGTCTTAAAGCTGCTATTGACTTAAGAATCAAGTTCTTACAAGTGTATGGAGACTCAGCTTTAGTGATCAGTCAGATTAAAGGCGAGTGGGATACGAAACATCCAAATCTCATTCCATATCGAGAGCACGTTCTATGTTTGATCCCCTACTTTGAAGAGATTACTTTTGATCACATTCCACGAGAAGAGAATCAGTTGGCAGACGCATTAGCTACTATGTCATCTATGTTCAAGGTTAGATGGGACAACGAGGCTCCCCAGATCATCATTGAGAAGTTCGACGAACCAGCTTATTGTTATGAGCTTGACGCAGAAGAGAAACCTTGGTATTATGACGTGAAGAAGTATCTTGAGACTGTGGAATATCCGAGGGCATCATAATGATAAGAAGTTCATGAGAAGATTTGCATCCAAATTCTTCCTCAAAGAACGACATCTTATACAAACGCAACCACGACTTGTGTTTACTCACTGTAGACCGTAAAGAATGGCATCATGGAAGAGTTACACAAAGGCGATTTGGTACCCACTCCGGACACATATGGCTAAGAAGATTTTGAGAACAAAGTTACTATTGGTCCACCATGGAAGTCGATTGTCACCGCTACGCTCGATCTTGTCACAAATGCCGATTTATGCCGACAAAGTACACGCACCTCCAATACCTCGAATGTTTTAACTTCTCCTTGGCCTTTTGCAATGGGGCATTGACATGATGGAGAGATTAAGCCCACGCTTCCAATGGACATCGCTTCATCCTTGTGGCAATTGATTACTTTACCAAATGGGTAAGTACTCGCTCGCATCTTACCAAGAATGTTGGGCTCGATTCATCAAGCATAATCTTATCCGCTCGGTATGGCACTCCCGAAAGGATTATCACGATAACGGCTCTAATCTCAACAACAAGATGATCACCGAACTCGCACGCAGCTCAAAATCAAGCATCACAATTCTTCTCCATATCGGCCTAAGATGAATGGCGCAGAAGCCGCCAACAAAACATTAAGAAGATTATACGAAGATGACCTGACTTACAAGGATTGGCATGAGATGTTACCATTTGCTCTTCATGGTTATCGCACCACAAAGACGGACATCCACAGGGCAACCCCTTCTCTCAGATACGGTATGGAAGCGCTCTACCCATCGAGGTTCGATACCTCAACCAGAGTCCTCCGAGGAGAGTTAGGCGAAGACGATTGGGTCCGCATCGCCTTGACCGATTAACTTGATTGATGAGAACGACTCCATCCGCCATGGATGATTTATCGAAACGAATGATCGAGCATTTAACAAGAAGGTCAATCATCGAGTCTACCAAGTCGGTGATCTAGTAGTCAAGCGCATCATTCTTCCACAAGGTGATCCTGGGGAAAATGGACTCCCACCCATGAGGGACCATTTGTAGTCAAGATGATTTTCCTATGGAGCTATGATACTTAGCACCATGGATGGTGAAGACTTCCCACACCTCGTGAACGCAGATATAGTAAAAAATACTACGCATAAAAGAGACCCGCTAGGTCGATCGCCTAGGCAAAAATAAGATCTCATGAACCAAAAGGTTCGAGCAAAAGTTAAGGATATATAAAACATGTACACCGCAAGTCGAAAACCCCAAAGGCGACTTGGGCAAAAAGGGTATCCCAGACCGAAAACCGAAAGGGCGGTCTAGGCAAAAGTTAGATTTGCGCATTTACTATGTCTCTTCCAGATCACTTGCTTCCGCATACTATCAAGATTCAAGATTCAAATGGCGAAGATCAATTCACTCACTTTCTACCAAGGAGATGAGATAGTTGAAATATATGAGTACTAGCATAGTTGAGACTTAACGAGATTGTTTCGTGATAGCTTTTACCTTTCTTGTGTACAAAACTACTTGGCCATACCACCTTTCAAATAAATACAAGTTCTTTCTCTTTACAATTTTCACTATTGTGGTTTGCATAAAGTCCAACGTTTGCTTTGAATGATTATATGCATTTGACAATAAGAATCTAATCACAAACATACGAAAAGTGAACATACAAAAGTACTTACTACATGCTCCAGGAATTGAGATGACGACGAAAGTCACCAAAACATTCCCCCACAGAGCATGATCCCCACAAAGGTGTCACTCACAACACAACTTCCCCAGCAGAGCAAAAGGGAATCCACGAGCAGCAATTCCACTCAACTAAGCAATGTTACATCGGCTCTCCAAGAACACCACCCCCAAAGGTATTTATCCCAGCGGGTATCTCTCATCCTTTCTTTTTCCCCAACCAAGATCCGACCAAACTTGGTCGATAGTGCATCGGAGGAAACTACATCTTCATCCCCACCTAGGATTACAACGGGTTCCCGACTCTTCCAACCGGTCTCCCGGAACTACCAAATGCTCTCCAACGAGATCTACACCCGTAATCCTCGCAGAGTCGCCACGTAACACGGTGAACTCGACTTTGTAGATTTTTGTATCGCAAATATACGGATAGCAAGAGTCGCCACCGACCTTTATTTTTATCCAATTAAGGGAAGGTAAAAGTACAGAAAAAGACCTTCGTTTAGATTCTGAGTTCGGGAGAATGGTTATGAAAAGGGAAGGTATTAGCACCCCTTTTCATCCGTAGTTATCTACGGGCTCTTAGTTACTCTAGATCACCTTTTAAAATTGCTTTCTGTGTGTTTGACAAAAATATTTTGAAAAAAGGCATTTCCGAACACTTTGTATACATTCCTACATGAGTCATTACAAAGTCAAAGCGAAATGCCTTTTTTCAAAATATCTTCATTTTAGGCATTACAAAAATTGCTTAAACCTAATTTTGTGTATCTATATGTTATAATTACAACTGGAGGGGGAGGAAAAGAAAAAATGTGAGGCAGAGGCAGATCTCGAAAGGATCTTCATCTTCTCTCTCAAGTCAAAATACAACACTTCATCCTTCTCACGCCTCCAATTCCTTCTAATACATCATCTCGCCTAACCACTTCATCATCACCATCTCATACCGTCTCGCACCTTCAAGCCAAAACCGACTTCCTCCACTCATAATCCCACCAAACACCTTTCACAAATCGCTAACGCCAGCTCCATCTTCTTTCGTCAACCCCATCTCACTCCCACCATCTAAGCCAATCCTCCTTCATTTCAATCTCCATTGCCGCCTCACTCACCCTTCCATTCTCACCTTCGAACAACCTTCACCATCCGAGACCACACTCACCGCAAACTCACCTCAACTACATCGCTTGTAATATTAGCAAAGAATAACCTATCTTCACCATCGAAACAAGCAACTCGACTTTCTCACCACTATCTAAACTTCTACAACATTCTTTTCTCTGTTTAGATTTTGAGGTTTATGTGTTATCAATGTGTCAATGTGTATGTAGTTTTTCTGGATTGTCAATGTGTATGTGTTTACTGTGAAAAATGGTAAACAACCATTGATCCTCCCTATGTCCTAAAACTAAGGGTTACTCGCAAGATCGACCAGTTGATCTTAAGACACGTGCTAAGATGTTTGATATTGTACCGGTTCTGTCGAATTATACCTTAGTCAAGAAACAATTTTCTAAGACCAAGGAAACAAGTACAACGTAGTTCCACATAGATATTCGATCGACTGACTGGTAACTCGTGACTGACAACAAGTTCTGAACGAAATAAGATTCAACAGACTAACTAACTGGTGACTCGTGACCGACAAGCAGTTTTGAAAATTTCACGCGAAGTAGAAGAAAACGTAAAAGGTTCTACTCGAAGGTAAATATAAAATAGTAAAGACATTCAAAAGATAACAGGAAAAGATAAATTGATTGCATTGAAATAAAGGTGGTGATTCACGTACATCAAAAGCTTCGCAACTCTTTCTTCCTTACGCACAAAATTGAGCAGAGTTTTGACAAGCGATTTGAGCGTACAAGTGAACACACCAAATTCTATAGTAGAATGACTTATTTATAGTAGTTTACAATTTAACCGCCTAAGGAAATCTACGGATGAAATTGAAACTCAAAGTAACTTCTTCACAAGATTTCTCCATCTGTTTGGCGCCTAAGATACACGATCTCTTGAAGTAACTACCCACGATTTTCAAAGTTTGAATTTTCCCCGCTCTGTTATTGCAAAAGGTTAACCGCTCCTAGCTTTGATGCATCTCAAAAAGAATGAAATTTCTTTAAGTCCAATAGGCTCCATCTTCGACTATGTCTGAACTTCGACTGATTCCTTCACTTAGTCTATAGTTTGTCGAATCGACCAACATTCTTTACCTTATTTATCCAGTCGATGTAGCTCGTCTTCGACACCTTTGTCTTGGCCCTTCTTCCTTTTGGCCGCAGATTTTGACTTTTCATATTATTTGATACTTTGGTCGAATCGACCAATTCCCTTGTTTACTCCTTTGGTCGACACATTTCTTTTTGACATCCTTGGCTTGGTTTCATGAATTCTTTTGAGGGACCCGTATTCTTTAAGGATCGACCCCTAGCTTATAAGGACGTTTTCATTTGACACATACCATTAAACCCCTTAAGAAGTTTCAAGGTAACAATATGTAGCTTAGATTATGAGGTTTCTATTTGGATTTTGTGTTGGTATTGTCAAGGTTTTCTATGGTCCATCCATATAGTTGGAATGTTGATTTTAGACATAATTATTGTGTTCATTTCTTAACTGCTTTGTTGATGGTATTTTGATCATATCTCATCGAATTTGAGTTTAAATGTGATTGAGAAGAATTGTTCATGGTGTTAAAGTTATTACCTCTTGCTAAATTCATAATTATGCTCCTTTTCATTAAGTAGCTAAGTTTGATTTAAGGATCCGCACCAACACCACGATATTGCTTTATTCACGCTTTAATTTCGATTGAAATTGTGAGTGAAGCGACATTTGGTGTAGTTTCGATGAAGGTAAGGTTTCCGTGTTACTCATGTTTAAATCTAATGAGAAACTATGAGTGCATATTGTTACATTTTCTAATCTGCAATTCGAAACTTGAATTAAATTTAGATTTGAAAACCGTATATACATTGGGAGCATTTAGTTTGGTTTGTGACGATTGCACTTTGTCGATCTCTATTGTAAATACCGATTAAGGAGTCCACATTAGTTTCAATGATGGTTTAAATGTCTATGTCACGCTTATTCGTAGATTGGACGAGAAACGCTTTGGGTGTCATTATGTTTCCTTTGTATTGAATTTGAGCAAGAAAAGTTGTTTGATTAGTGGCTTCCGATTTGTTTGATCTTAGCTTATTTCTAAATCAATTTTCTATGTTTTGATTTTGGATTGAATAATAGTATAAGTTTCTTTGGGTTTAGTTCATTTGTGAATCAAATACTCAAATGTTTGATTATTTTGGTTCTTCCATTCATGTACATATCGTATCATGCAATTTATTTCGATTTTATATCATATTATGCAATTTATTTCGATTCAATTTCTCCTCACAATTCCATTTTACTCGATTTCTATCTTCACTTAATTCATTAGTTCTATATTGTTTTAATTAGTTGATGTTTGTTAATTAAAATGGATTAGTTTACTAGTCTATTTTTCTTAACTTTGCTAATTAATTTAATCAATGTTTAACTAATTGATTTTATTTCTTATTCTTTTCATTTTGATCAATTAATTAGATGTTAATTTAGTTAATTAAAAGCATTAGTTTACTAATCTATTTTTCTTAACTCAATTAATTAAGTTAATCAACTCTTAATTAATTGATCCATAATTCATTTGTCTCATTGTAGTTTTAATATTGGTTTCTAGACCGAATATGTTATCTTATCTGTCTATTTCTTTGAATTTCATTTGATGCGTAGAATTTCATTTGTATTCATTTGATGTGTCAAGCTTCATATGATATCTTGAAGTTTACTTAAGGTATTAATCACCATACGATATAAGCTTTTAATTTATTTAGTTATTTCCATTCAATTCGATTCGATTGGGTTGTATTGTTTATTTATTTAGACTTTTAACCTCACTTTCGATTTGATACATCCCCATTCATAAGCTTGTACCCCCGTCCCCATATGGTTTGTAATAGCTTAGGGTTTTATTTCATTGTGTTTAATTATTGCTTAATTACGCCTATATCATGTGTAAGTATTTTTATGTTGGCTTTAATTTTTGGTAAAACCAGTTTATGTCAATGTCTTGACTGATGTCATGACATTCTGAGTTGAAGATAAATTCTGCAGAAGAAGAATTATACAGGTACAAATCAGTTTGGTTATGAACTGTTTTGCTGGAAATCTGCAAGAAGAATGACTGATGTCATGACCAATGTTATGACATTCTGTGCAACATATGTGGTTATGCAGATTTACTTTTCCTAAGAGTTTTCAGGATTCTGCTGAGCTGTGTTTATTATGGATTATTATGTTGGATCATATGCTCACGTGGATTGGTGGTTAACCTTGTTTAATCCTAATTGTTATGTTGTAAAGACCAAGTCTTTAGGTTAACTTTGGTTAACCCTAGCTATAATTATGGAAGCCCAAGTTGAAGACTTTTACTGCTTCTATAATATGGAATAAACCCTTATTCTGGGAGCTGCGCCTTTTTTCTGTGAAGAAGTTTAAGCAGGCTGTCATTTTGTGTTCTAGTTATTCTTGTAAGCCAAGCAATTATCATTTGATAAGTGTTTTGGAGTAGGATTTGGTTGTAAGGGTTTTTTATCACTCAAAGCTTTGAAGCACGAGTGTTGTGTCTCTTGATTAAAGCTTTGAAGCAAAATCAAGTATGTTTATTGAAGAATGTCTTCACAATTCTATTAAACAATAGGTTGATATCACCGTGGATTGAGGGGAGTGATTAGGAACTCGTGTCTAAGTAGGACTTAGATTGAAGTTGCATTGTAAGTCTTAAGTGAAGGAGATAAACTGGTTGGTTTATTCCCTAATTACTTCTTATAGTGGATTTCCTCCTAGCTTGGTAACCCCGGATGTAGGTGTAGTTACACAATCGAATCGGTAAACAATTGATTGTGTTCTTCATCGCTTTGAATTATCGTGTGAATTGTTAAACAATTGTCATATACGGTGTCATAACATTCTCCGTGACATTAAGTATCCGGTAAATTTCAATTGGTATCGAGGTGCACCTTGCCGCTATTTCGGGTGAGATCTAGGGATATTTCTTTTCTGGCGCAATGGACAAGGAAGGAGGATTTGGGAGCATACCACCTATTCTGGATGGATCAAACTATGATTACTGGAAACCTCGTATGGTTGCCTTTTTGAAGTCACTGGACAATAAAGCTTGGAGAGCTACAGAGGATGAAAACATCCCATCAAACTTGAGAAAGATGGGACTACTAGCCTGAAACTTGAGGAAGAATGGAGCAAAGAAGAAGAAGAGCTTAATCGGCAACTCTAAAGCATTGAATGCCTTATTCAATGGAATTGACAGAAATATTTTTAGACTAGTACATCAGTGTGAACTGGCCAAGGATGTTTGGGACACTCTCAAAACCACTCATGAGGGTACATCCAAGGTGAAAATGTCAAGACTTCAGATGCTCACTACCAAATTTGAGAATCTAAAGATGAAGGAAGATGAGACCATTCATGAGTTTCACATGAACATCTTGGAGATTGCCAACACCTCAGGAGCATTGGGAGAAAAGATGTCAGAAGAAAAGCTGGTGAGAAAGATTCTCAGATCCTTGCCTAAAAGGTTTGCAATGAAAGTGACTGCTATAGAGGAAGCTCAGGATATCTGCAACTTGAAGGTTGATGAAATCATTGGATCACTTCAGACATTTGAGATGGGGATCAGTGACAATGTTGACAAGAAAAACAAGAGCATAGCCCTTGTATCCAATACTGAAGAGGAAAGCAAGGAGAGTGATGAAGAGAATATATCAGAAGCTATAGCTATGCTTGGAAGGCAGTTCAACAAACTCATCAAGAGAATTGACCCAAAGTCAAGGTCAAATGTCAAGAACATTTCCTCTGACATCAGCAGACCCTATGACTCTAGGAGAAGAACTAAGTATGAAGAAAAGGGAAATCAAAGCAGAGGAATCAAATGCCATGGATGTGAAGGATATGGGCACATTCGAGCTGAATGTCCTACCTTTCTAAAGAAATAAAAGAAAGGAATGTCTGTTACTTGGTCTGATGGTGACTCAGAAAGTGACTTTGAAGAAGAATCGCAAACTAGTTACCCATTATCCGCTTGTAACTCGATAATGATTCTAGTGATGAGGAAGTAACATTTGAAGAACTTACGACACCTACAAGAAGTTGTGTATCGAAGTGCTAAAGTCAAGAAATGAGAAATGAAAAGCTCATTGTGAAGTTGGAGGTCGAGAAGAAGGCGGAATCGCTACTATAAGTCATCTCAAAGGTGAAGTTCTAGTGTTGAACTCCAAACTTGATCGATGACTAAGTCTCACAAGATGTTAACAATCAGAATCGAAGTTGGAAGAAATCCTTCAGATCGACAAAATGCGAAACATGTCTAGTCTAGGATTTATGGTCAAGAAATCCGGTGACAAGAGGAAGACCAGCTCGATAAACCAATGTCAAAGCATATATCACAACATAGGGCTCAACATCAAGAACAGAGAAACATGAAGAAAAAGTTTCAAAGATGGAGATGTCATTATTGTGGAAGGGTTGGCCACATAAAGACTTTTTGCTTCAGATTATATGGATATCCTAATCAGACCCCATATGTCAAGCCTAATATTAACAAGGCACCATATACTCAACAGTGGAAGAAAAAGACTGCAGGCCTGATAGCTCACACCTCCCTTAGAGTTTCTGCCAATGAAGACTGGTACTTTGACAGTGGATGCTCTAAACACATGACTGGAATCAAGAATCTGTTGAATGATGTCAAACCTCATACTACTAGTTATGTCACTTTTGGAGATGGAGCTAGAGGAGAAATCAAAGGTGTTGGAAACTTGGACTGCCCTGGAGTTCCAAACCTAAATGAAGTGTTGCTGGTAAATGGTTTGACTGCTAATCTCATAAGTATCAGTCAACTGTGTGATCTAGGATTCAAGGTAAACTTCACCAAGTTTGAATGTCTTGTAACAAATGAAAAACAAGAAGTTGTAATGAGAGGAGTCAGATCAAAAGACAACTGTTACTTATGGGAGTCTGAGAACACTAACTACTCTTCTGTGTGCTCTATAGCCAAAGAAGAGAAGGAAGTTAAACTGTGGCACCAAAAACTTGGTCATTTACATCTTAGAGGGATGAAAAAGATCATATCCATGGAGGCTGTCAGAGGGATTCCAAGACTTCAGATTGATGAAGGGAGAGTCCGTGAATGTCAGGTTGGAAAGCAAACTAGAATGTCACATCCAAAGTCAAGACATCTAACCACTTCTAAGGTGCTATAACTTTTACATATAGATCTGATGGGTCCCATGCAGGTGGAAAGACTTGGTGGAAAGAGATATGCATATGTTATTGTGGATGATTTTTCCAGATTCACCTGGATAAACTTCATTAGGGAAAAATCTGATGTATTTGAGGTCTTTAAGGAATTGCAAAAGACTTCAAAGAGAAAAGAAGGATGCATTGTCAGAATCAGAAGTGACCATGGAAAGGAATTTGAAAATAGTATGTTTGATGAGTTCTGTTCCTCAGAAGGAATCAATCATGAGTTCTCTTCACCTATAACTCCTCAACAAAATAGAGTTGTTGAAAGGAAAAACAGAACTATACAGGAGTCTGCCAGAGAAATGATACATGCCAAGAAGCTTCCTATTCATTTTTGGGCTGAAGCTATGAATACAGCCTGTTATGTCCACAACAGGGTTACCTTGAGAAAGGGAACATCATCCACCCTTTATGAAATATGGAAAGGAAGAAAGCCTAATGTGAAGTATTTTCATGTCTTTGGAAGCAAATGCTATATTCTGACAGATCGTGAACAAAGGAGAAAGATGGACTCTAAAAGTGATGAAGGAATATTCCTGGGATACTCTACCAACAGCAGAGCATATAGGGTGTTCAACCCGTGACCAAAGTTATGATGGAATCTATAAATGTCATAGTTGATGATCACCATGTGGAAACAAATGTCCCATATGATGTTGAGACATTCTTTGAGACATCAACACAAGTGTCTAAAAAGGATGATGTGCCTAATCCTACTCCATTAGAGTCTGAATCAAAGGAAGCTAACAAATATCCTTCCATCAGAATTTAGAAAGATCATCCTGAGGAACTCATTATAGGAGATCCTAACAGTGGAGTCACTACAAGATCTAGAGAAATCATCTCAAACTCTTACTTTGTGTCTAAGTTTGAACCAAAGAATGTTAAAGAGGCTTTGACTGATGAATACTGGTTGGAGCAATGCAAGATGAATTGAACCAGTTCAAACAACATGAAGTGTGGGAGTTAGTTCCTAGACCAGAAGGAACAAACATCATTGGCACAAAGTGGATCTACAAGAACAAGTCAGATACTGAAGGAGTTGTCACCAGGAATAAGGCAAGGCTTGTTGCTCAAGGATACACTCAAGTTGAAGGGGTTGATTTTGATGAGACTTTTGCTCCTGTAGCCAGGCTGGAATCAATCAGATTACTACTAGGAGTTGCTTGCCTTCTGAAGTTCAAGCTGTTTCAGATGGATGTGAAAAGTGCCTTCCTAAATGGGTACTTAAATGAGGAAGTGTATGTGGAACAGCCTAAAGGGTTTGTGGATCCACACTGTCCTAACCATGTATACAAATTGAGAAAAGCACTGTATGGTCTGAAACAGGCTCCTAGAGCTTAGTATGAAAGACTAACAAAGTTCCTCATAGACAAAGGGTACAGAAAAGGAGGATTGGACAAAACTCTTTTTGTCAAGGATGAAGGAGGAAAGATAATGGTGACTCAAATCTATGTTGATGACATAGTGTTTGGAGGAATGTCAGATAAAATGGTTAAAAATTTTACTAACCAGATGCAAGCTAAATTTGAAATGAGCCTCATGGGAGAATTGACCTACTTTCTTGGACTACAAGTCACACAGATGAAATACTCAATTTTTCTTTCTCAAAACAAGTATGCAAAGAATATTGTCAAGAAGTTTGAGATGGAGAATGCTACCATAAAAGGACTCCTCACCTACTCATCTAAAGTTGTCCAAAGACACAAGTGGGACAAATGTGGATCAAAGCTTGAGAAGCATGATAGAAGTCATATACTCAACACCAGCAGACCGACATTGCCTTTGCAGTTGGAGTATGTGCTAGATACCAGGCTGAACCCAAAGTAAGTCACATCAACCAGGTGAAAAGAATTCTAAAGTATGTGAGTGGAACTTACAATTATGGTATGTTGTATTCTCATGGATGTGAACCAATTCTGTCTGGTTATTGTGATGTCGATTGGTCGGTAGTTATGATGAAAGAGTACCTCCGAGGATACTTTTGGGAAAAACCTTGTCTCTTGGTTCAAAGAAGCAAAACGTGTGTCTTTATCTACTGTTGAATACATAGCAGCTGGTAGCAGTTGTTCTCAAATGATCTGGATGAAACAGATGCTGACTGAGTACAATGTCACACAAGATGTCATGACATTGTACTGTGACAACCTGAGTGCTATTAACATTTCCAAGAATCCTATACAGCACAGTAGGACTAAGCATATTGACATTAGACATCATTTCATCAGAGATCTTGTGGAGGAGAAGGTGATTAAGCTGGAACATGTTGCCACTGAACTACAACTGGCTGATATTTTTACCAAGGCACTTGATGCTAGTCAGTTTGAAAACTTAAGGGGCAAGCTGGGTATTTGCCAATATGATGAGTTGTAGAAATTAAGTTTACTTAAAACGAGGTTTGAAAGAGATTTTTTTAATCAAGTTTATTCTGATTGGGATAATCATTTGTTTCCCTCTTTCTTTCCAAAAGTTTAAGAAGAGGAATAGACATATTTATATCTCCCTCTTCTCAGTTTGCTGCATCACTCTCCATTCCCTCAAAATAAAATTTCAATCTTACTGTCACTTGTATTCTTAATCTCTCAAGATGTCTCAACAATCTATGTCATCATCATCTTCATCAAAGGCAATTGCTTCTCCGCCACCCACTGCCCCAGATCCTAGGGCAAACGTAACTGACATGGATGCTGAGGTGCTTGAGGTAACTCCTTTTCGTGCAATGGCAGCTGATCCTACTAGAGTCAAGAAGCTACGAACCAGACATGCAAGAAGATCACAAGCCTCTCCCACTGGTAAATCTTCTCAACCATCTTCCTTTGTTCCTCATGAGATAGCCAATAGGGAAGGTTCTGCTTATGTGCATCAAGCTATAGCTAGACTAGTCACTAAGATTCTTAATGAGAATCACTCTGTTCCTGGTGTATCTGTACCATTGAACCAAGAAACTGCTAGCCCTAATTTGGAAAGTGATCCCAATGTCACTCAGAATGTTGAGACACCTGATGACAACATTGAGAAATCTCCAGAGAAACCTGCTGATCACCAAACCCCTACTGATAAGGTCATTGAACCCCTATTACCGATGTTGATGAAGAATTTTCTAACAATGATTTAATTGCTAGTGTTAACCCTAGCATAGCAAGAAGGATGATGTCTAGAAAAGAAAAGCAGAGTGCTGCCCAAAGCCCCTCCAAAGAAAAGGCTACTGAAGCTGTTCATGAGAATTCTAAGCCTGAGAACAAGGCTGGAGAAGAAGCTGAAAAGGACCAAAAGGCTGGAACTTCCAAAGGGAAGGGTAAGGTGAAATCTATTGGCAGTCTCTCAAAACCCAAAAGAACTCCTATTTCTAAGAAGAGGAAGGCTCCTGAACCCTCTGAATCTGATGAGGAATCAGATTTTGATTTTGATGTTGAGAGAAATGTTCCAGACATTCCTCTGTGAAGAAACCTCTTCTAGCAAACTGCCTAAGGTTCATGAGGTTGCAATTGACAATATCTCCTTTCACCATCCAGAAAATGCAAGCAGGTGGAAGTATGTGTTTCTGAAAAGGATAGCCTTAGAGAGGGAGCTGAACAAAAGTGCTATTGAGTGTAAGGATGTCATGGATCTCATCAAGGTTGCTGGCCTGATGAAGACAGTGGTCAAGTTTTCCAACTGTTATGAGATTCTTGTCAAAGAATTCATAGTAAATTTGTCTAGTGGGTGTGCTGATGGAAAGTCAGCTGACTTTAAGAGTGTTTATGTGAGAGAAAGGAAGGTAAAATTCTCTCCTACTATGATCAACAAATACCTGGGGAGGCCTGATGATGCTTAGCCTGAGCTTGAAGTTACTGACAACTAGGTCTGTCAAACCATCACTACCAAGCAAGTCAAGCAATGGCCCTTGAAAGGGAAGCTGACTGCTAGCAAACTAAGTGTAAAGTTTGCCATACTGCACAAGATTGGTGCAGCTAACTGGGTTCCCACCAATTACAAGTCCACCATCTCCACTGGTTTGGGAAGATTCATTTATGCTGTTGGAACCAAAGCAAAATTTGACTATGTGTTAAGGACCAAATTGTAGCTATTTTGTACATGATTTTGTGGTCCTTAACAATGCCTTTTTAATTAATTAGTAGTATTTATTCTAGTATTTTGGTTTAATTATTTTTTTATTTAGTTTTTGTTTATAATATATTATTTAACTTAGTTACTTTTAAATTGTAGGTTTTTATTGATTAATTATCTCAAGCTTGGATTCAAGGACACTTGAAGAGCTCTTGGGATGATTCTTTTTGAAGAAATTTTTGGATGAAGAAGCATGCTTCAGGTCGCGCTCAGCGCGGTTGCAGCATGAGCGCGCTCAGCGCGAATAACCGGGCTTAGCGCGGTCTGCGAAAAACAGAAAAAGGACAGACCCATGCTTTCACCTTTTCAGCTACCTAATCCATCATTTCCAGCTGGCTTTTGGTGTGAAAAAGGGTGGAACTTTACTTCATCATTATTATCATTCATTGTTGTAAAAAATTAGGGCATTAGAATTGGAGAAAAACATAGTTCTTCTTCTTGATTCTTCAATGTTCATCATCTCCTCCAACAATCTTGTGAACAAAGCAACCATGGAAATGAGTGGCTAAGTTCTTTTTGTGTCAAGATTAGAGGTAGTTGATCTAACTAGTATGTATTTCTTTTAATCCATTTGTGTATGAACATGGTTGATGATTAATATAGTTGAATATCTTTGTTCTTCATCTTTTTATGCTTTGAATCTTGTTTGAAAAAGGATGCTTCAAAGTAGACCTAGGATATTCATCCACTAATGAGAAAATGCTATGAATAGATTTGTGTGTTAGTGTTTACAAGTATTGAGCTTAATGTTTATCATGTCAATAGTTGTGGTGAGAAATCATTCAAGGATTAACATGATAAAACTCACAATCTTGGTGAGAAATCAACAAGATTGCGAGGATATGTATTTATAGAAATCATCAAACTAGTTCATCACTTGATTAATAGAATGCATATGAAATTAGGTCAATGAAACTAATCTTGACATGCTTCCATCAATTAAAAACAAACTCCAACTCTCTTGAATCCAAACCATAACTCTCTTTTGAAAAGACTATTTTAGTTATTTGCTTGGAAATTCATGATACTAGTAGCTTAGAAAACAAACCCTTTGGTTACTTAAATCTTAAAATACGCTTTGCTATTGAAAGACTACAATATACACCAATCCACATGGATACGATAAATAGAAATACTTGATTAAATCGAATATTCCTACAACACTATGATTACATTTTTGAGCGACCATGAAGCATCTTTGAAAGCTATGCAATTAAAGATCCTATAGCCTTTCCTCCCTCTTGTGTGGTATTATCATTGATCAATATCCCGATATTCTAGTAGAAAAGGATTCTATCTATAAAAGAGCTCCTGCTCTTGGTTTCTATTAAGTCGCTTTGGAAACATGTCCCTGACATTGTCATGACATCTGCTGAGACATCAAATGTCAAGACCAATTCTCAAAAGGGTGATGTCATTGCTGTGCTGAGAGAGACTTGCAGGGAGCTTGAAGCAAGAAAGAAGTCTCTTGAAGAATTGATCACTACCTTAGAGCAGGAGAAAGATGACATTGAGGTTGAGGATGAAAGGCTAGATGAGGATGCTGCAGAGGACCTGCATGAGGATGCTGAAGAAGACCAACAGGATGGTGCTGAAAGCAGCTCAACAGAAGAGGACACTTATCATAGTGCTTCTTCAGGAGAGGAAAGTGCTTGATGATTCTATGGATGATAGCTTGCACAGCCAGCTGATGCTCCTGCTGATTTCTTTTTGCAGTTGTTGCTTTTGCTTGTTGTTTTTGATTAATTTTGCTTTTGGCTGGTTGTATTTTGTTAACTTGGTTGTATGATTAATTCTTCTGCTACTTATATATCATGATTTCTGGGATTTTGTAATGGATCCTTTGGCCCTTTTATGGCTAAAAAGGGTGAGAAGAAATTGTTCTTGCAGGAAAAACCTCGTTAAAGATATTTTAGGGATTTGGAAGCTCAAGTGTCGTAACTCAAGTTCCAAGCTTATGATCGTCTTGCTTATCCCGCTGGCGGGAGCCCTATTTATATCAATCCTTCCATGGAGCTATTTCTTCCCTTCCGTAACTGCCTTGGCGCATTAACCATGGCTTGATAGCAGGAAGTTAGTTGTTACAGCTTGTAATGATTCGTTCAGTAACGTCTCATAAAGACTCTTGGAACTCTTCATCTTCATAGTTGATAACGTCTCCCTCTACTCAAACCTCTAACCTGAATTAGCTGACGAGCTACACCTCGGATCCAGACCGACCTCATGTCCCTTCCCCGAGATCCATGTCGGATAAGGACATCATCCTTGAGTTCGAGACCTATCCCGGACCCCTGAAATCCTCCCTCCAGACATCCATCTCGGCTAAGGATTTTATGCATGATCATAAGCCCCCTTGGTCGTACAGTTTTAAGCTCCTTGAATCCGTGTCGACCAAACAGTTCTGAATTCTTAATCCCTTAGTGAGATGCATATTTTGAAACCTTTAAAAAGTATGGCACGTGACCCATGTGCCTCCAGCCCAACGGTCACCTCTGCCTAGAATGATTACCCTATAAATAGGGGAAACCTGATTTTACGCCTTCTTTCCCTCCTAATCATTATATCACATTTATTCGCTCTCCAGGAAATTCTCCTCTACATATTTTCAAAACCCTACTGCATTCTTGCCGTCAGTTGCTTCAAAACCCTTCTTTCAGTCAATCGATCATCAACTCAGGTATCCTCTTTTCTTTATATTGCTTTTGTTTTAATCCAAACATGGTCGTTATTAGGGAATGCGATGATTTTGGTCGCAAATTCCACTTAGGAAACGAGGAATGTAAAACTCTGTTTGAGGAATGCATGCGCGAGATGAGTGATGCCCAGATGGTAACTGACCTAAAGAGAGTTACGGATAGGGTTTGCACTGAAGTTTTTACTTCTGATAGTGATTTTGACCCCGACTCTTGTGTTCGGTGGGTGATAAAGGAAACCAACCGATTGATCAAAGGAGAAGCTGTAGGCTTTAAACGAAGTCGGATACAGGATGAGGAAATCGCTGCTCTGCGCTCTCTCTGGAATGTCTAGTCTACGTGAAACGAGGATGACGTGATACTAGAACTGTGAGTCCGGGAGAGTGTTTGTATGATCCGCCCAAAGTCGAATCGAATGGTTTTACTTCTATCTTTGAGTCATCGAGGAGTTCGGCATTCAATTCCCTCTCCGACCTTGAACCGACATCCTCCGAACCATTAATTTGGCACCCTCCCAACCGCCTAAAGTTGGGGTTTTATCAAGACCTTGAGTAATTTGCGACCTTATCAATAACTCCCACCATCGGTCATTCTTTTCCTTTTTGAAATAAAAGCGAACAGGAACCGGGTTGCCATTAGTGGCATCCCAAAAAGAAGTTTCCTCCAAGCCTACACCTCCAACTTTAAAGGTTACAAAGAGCATTTTCTTCGAGTAAGATGTGGGTCTCGGTGCCCTCAAGTTATTTATGGTCTTGATGGGCATCATAAATTCCCTTTATCTTGGACTGTGACCCACTTCCTATTTCCGGCTTCGATTATGACAGTCTGAGTGATTCCGAGATCCTTTCTTTAGAAGTACTGGATTCCTTCAGGCCGATCAGGGTCAAGGAATTACTTTCCTTGTCTCCCGAGGAAGTCCCCGACTTCCTAGGTAAGGTTTTTCAATTAGCTTTACTGCTACTCTTTATTTGTATGCTTAATCTCTTTCTTTCGTTTATTTCCAACGGACAAAATGGTGATATGTCCGTGAAAGAGCGAAGAAGATAATGGCCGACTGTTGCCCGAATGGGTGACGGTGGTCCTTCCGAGACCAAGTCCAACTTGGCCGGGCTGGAAGTGCGCATCCCAAGGAAAAAGAAGAACGTCACGATCCGTGACCCTGCTCCAGAGACAAACATTATCACGCTCTCAAGCGGCGAGCCGAACCAGCCCCGATGCATGCCAAAGAAGGCCGTCATGGGAAACGAGAACAACTCGGCAGATTGGGCTATTTCCAAGCTGCTAAAGGAGATCGGTGATAGTTATGGCCGAGCTTCCACAGAGAATCGGTTTTGGGCTGCTGACTTTGATGGTCTTAAATTTCTGTATGACCATCTCAACGCCACCACCGACGTGAACAAACTGACAAGCCTAGGTTCACAGCAGATCACCAAGGAGCTGAGTTCGTACCTGATGAGGTGTGTTGTGCTCACCCGCAATTTGTTTGAATCAGGTGATAACGTGGAGAAGAAAAAGCCTGAGCTAGAGACGGAGGTCAAGAGACTAGCCGACAATGAACAATTCCTTTTCGATGCCAACAATGTACTCAAGAACAAACTCCTGGAAGCCGCTGATACCATTACAGATCTTGAGAAGAATAACTCGGAAGCTAACAATCGGATAAAAGCTTTAGAGAACGAGCTCACCGAGGTGTCAACCAAGTTTCAAAACTCTGAGAAGTCATGCTCCGAGCTAAAGGATGCATTGAAGAAATCCCAGATGGGTATGCTGGATGTCGGGGACTTGGCCTTCGATCGGGCCAAAGCTCAAGTCAATTGCCTGTATCCCGACATAGACATCTCGGAAGTTGACTTCTTCAAGACCATCGTAGATGGGAAGCTGGTGGAGGTCGATGAGGATGATAGCGAGACCACAATTAGTGAAGAAAATGCTAATGTGGATGCCAACCCCAACCCGTGAATTCTTTGCTTTTCCGTTTGTGTTTTAGAATTTCTATAGTTAGTCATCCCTTTTGGCGGATGCATTTTGTACTCTGAATATTCGCCTTGCCGGGCTATTTTAATTGCTTTCAATGCTTTTGCTATTTTTAATGCTCCACTGAATGCTTATTGCGCGCATAGTTGTGAACTTTTATGTAGCACTACTAGCCCCCCGAGCCATGGGATGCGGCGAGCAATCCTAATGGTTTTGAGATAACCACATAACAATCGTTCGCAACTCTAGCATATCCCTCCAAGTAACCCTGATTTACCGGGACTGAAGAAAGCTTTGAGGGCGTGAAACTCGATTAAGATTCTTCGCCTTTATTGAAGGTTGTTCGAGGAGGAACAGAGCCTTTGAGGTTGAGCCTCTATAGGGTTGATCCGAGAGGATTTGAGCCCAACCGAGGTTGACACGAGGGTTGAGCCTCTTCCGAGGTTGACCGGAGGGTTGAGCCTCTACCGAGGTTGACCGAGGGTTTGAGCCTCTTCCGAGGTTGACCGGGGTTGAGCCTCTTGAGGGTTGACGGGGTTGAGCCTCACCGGGTTGACGGAGGTTCAAAGCCTCTTCGAGGTTGACGGAGGGTTGAGCCTCTGCCGAGGTTGACCGGGGTTGAGCCTCTTCCGAGGTTGACCCGGAGGGTTGAGCCTCTTGAGGTTGACCAGGGTTGAGCCTCGAGGTTGACGGAGGGTTGTTCCCAATGGAAAGAGCCTTTTCGGAAGAGGGTTTTACCGTGAGCGATCTTAGACCGAGCTCGATGCGTACTGATGATTCCCACCATTTCTTTCTAAGGATCGATCTCTTAATACAATTTTATTATATAGGTGCCTCATTAAAACCCGGCCCTTGCCTAGGAAAAGAGTGCACCATTTGTTCCTACATAAAAATGCTTAACTAAAATAAAACTTAAGATTAGCAACGTTCCAGGTCCTCGGCAACTCTGATCCTTCCAATGTTTCCAATTTGTAGGCTCCATTTTGTAACTCCTCCGAGACCCTGAACGGTCCCTCCCAATTGGGATCTAACTTACCCTTCTTGGTAGGATCGGTCACCTTCTTAAGTACCAAATCTCCGACCTTGAAGCCGCGTTGTTTCACCCGTAAGTTGAAACATCTGGTCATTCTCTGTTTCGCCGCCATTTCCCTGATATGGGCCGTGTCCCTGATCCCATCCAACAAATCTGCCTCCTCATTCAAAGCCTGCTTATTGGACTCTTCTTCAAAATTCTCCCGACGCCAAGAGGGCAAAATTACCTCCACCGGAATCATGGCATCGGCTCCAAAAACCATCCTGAAGGGAGTCTCTTGGGTCATGGAATGAACGGTGGTATGATATGCCCATAGTACTTCATGTAAATATTGTGCCCACAGCCCCTTTGCGGAATCTAGCTTCTTATTTATAGCATTTAATATGACCTTATTAGCCGACTCGGCCTGTCCATTTGCCTGTGGATGCTCTACCGATATAAATTTGTTTTGAATTCCGAGCTCCTTGCAGAACTCTACCACCGAGGCACTTGCGAACTGAGCTCCGTTGTCCGAGACAATGACTCGGGGTAACTCGAACCGGCAAATGATACTCCTCCAATAAAAGCGCCGAACTCGATCCGCCGAGATCCAGGATACTGCCTCTGCTTCCACCCACTTAGTAAAATAGTCAACAGCTACAATCAGGAACTTCAGTTGTCCCGGGGCCACTGGGAACGGCCCTAAGATGTCAGCCCCCCATTGATAAAAAGGCCACGGGACCAGAACGGCGTGTAGGAACTCGGACGGAGTGTGAATGGCAAGAGCGAAAGTTTGACACTTTGAGCACCGTGCCACATATTCTAGACAATCCTTTGTTAGAGTAGGCCAGTAATACCCGGCCCTTAAGATCCGACCGGCTAGAGCTCTTCCCCCTCCATGATTTCCACAGACTCCCTCATGAACCTCCTTCACCACTACTGACATATCCTTCTCGCCCACACAACGTAGCGTAGGAGCTGCACGTCCCAGCCGGTATAGTTTCCCGGACTCCACCACAAACCTGGATGAGACTTTCTTGATTCGTTTGGCATTTTCACTGTCCGCGGGTAACGTATCCTGTTGTAGATAGCGAATGATCGGACTCATCCACCCGTCTTCCTCTTCATGAACGGTCAGGGACTCTTCTTTTTCAATGATGGGCACGGGAAGCACTTCTCGTATGACCGACTTGCTCATCCCGGAATCCTTAGAGATAGCCAACCGGGATAGGAGATCAGCCCGGGTATTTTCTTCACGGGCTATATGACATATTTCAAAGACCTCGAACCTCCGACTTAGTGAAACAGCTTGCTGTACATACTTTGCTAAAACAGGGTCCTTCGTTTGGAACGATCTGTCCACCTGACCGGCCACCAACTGAGAGTCGGTACGAACCAGTTGGTGGGTCACTCCGACCTCCAATGCTAGCCTCAGACCAGCCAACAGAGCCTCGTATTCTGCCTGATTGTTACTTGTTGGGAAACCAAAACGTAGAGAATACTCTAACACCATTCCTCCCGGACCTTCCAGAACCACCCCTGCGCCACTGCCCTTAGGATTAGACGAACCATCAATAGACAGAGTCCATTTTTGAGTAGGGACCTCTCCCGGCGGAGAAGCAAGCTCCACCATGAAGTCGTCCAGGGATTGGGATTTGATACTGGTACGAGGGCTGAAATTGATCTCATACTCTGATAACTCCACGGCCCAAGATACCATCCTTCCGGCCAAGTCTGGCTTTTTGAATACCTGCTTCAGCGGGAAATTAGTCTTCACCTGGACGGGATGCCCAAGGAAGTAATGCCTGAGTTTTCGTGCGGTCGTCACAAGTGCCAGTGCTAATTTCTCAATCTTCTGGTATCTGGCTTCTGCCCCTTTTAACACTTTACTTACAAAATAAATCGGTCGTTCCCCCTCCTCCGTGTCTTGGACCGACGGAATCGGTGCCCGTCTTACCGCCAAGTATAGTGTCAGCGAGAACCTTCTTTGTCGACTAGCACCGGAGGTCTTGACAATAGTTGCTTTAACCCGTTGAACGCTTCTTCGCACGCCCGTCCATTGAAGGGCTCTCTTCTTAATTGCCGAGAAGAAATGGATGGACTTGTCACCTGCACAAGATAGGAAACGAGACAACGCGGCCAAACGGCCAGTTAGCTGCTGCACTTCTCGTATAGAGGTCGGACTTCGCATGTCGATGATCGCCTGACACTTATCCGGATTGGCCTCGATACCTCGATTTGTAAGCATGAAGCCCAGGAACTTGCCGGCTTGTACCGCGAACGTGCATTTGTCCGGGTTCAGGCGCATATTGAACTTCTGCACTGCCGCGAAGGTCTCCCTGATGTCTATCACATGATCCGTTTCTGATGTGGTTTTGATCACCATGTCATCTACGTACACCTCAATATTCCGACCGATCTGAGGAGCAAACACCATATCCATCAGCCTCTAGTAGGTTGCGCCGAAATTTTTTAAACCAAACGGCATAACCCTATAATAAAAATTCTTCCGCTCTGTCATGAAGGCGATCTTTGGTGCATCCGCCGAGTTCATCCGGATCTGATTGTACCCGGAGTACGCATCCAAAAAACTCAGGAGGCGAAACCCGGAGGAACTGTCGATCAGACGATCAATGTGAGGGAGGGGATAAGGATCCTTTGGGCATGCTTTGTTCAGGTCAGTGAAGTCTACACATATTCTCCACTTGTCGTTCTTCTTTTTCACCATAACCACGTTGGACAGCCAAGTGGGGTATTGCACCTCACTGACGAAACCGGCTTTCAACAGCTTCCCTACCTCCTCTGAGACAGCTTGTCCCCTTTCTTCTCCCATCTTCCGCTTCCTCTATGATACCGGCTTGACCCCAGGATCAATTGACAAATGGTGGCACATGATCCCTGGGTCTATACCCGGCATATCCGATGGCTTCCAAGCGAAAAGGTCTAGATTCTGCCTTAACACCTGGACTATCTCAATCTCCTCCTCCTTTGTCATTTGAGTTCCCAGATGGGTGACCTGCAAGGGTAACGGCCCGATCTGGACATCCTTGATTTCCTCTGGAGGTGTGAGTCCATCCTCGCCTGACCCTTCTCTCGGATCGATGTCCACCATGCCGACTTCGTGTTTCGGAGAGGCCTCTGACGGACCCGACTTCTTCTTGGCCTTCAGACTATCTTTATAGCACCTTCGGGCCAGGCCCTGGTCTCCGCGAACTATCCCGACGCGCCCGTTGCCAAAGGGGTGCTTCATGGTCAGGAACAACGTTGATAGTACTGCCTCAAGTGCATTAAACGACGGACGCCCGGTGATGATATTATAAGGTGACGACGCGTTAACTACCAAGTACCTAACCTGAACCGTTTTGGCATTCTCTCTATCCCCGAAAGTAGTTAATGCGGGGAGATACCCCAGAACCTGCACCTGCTCGCCAGAGAACCCAACGAGGGTCCCGCTGAATGGTAACAACTCATTTGGCTCGAAGCCCATTCCCTTGAAGGCTTCCCAGTAGAGAACATCCGCGGAACTTCCCGGATCGATCAACACGTGCTTCACCCCCCAGTCTCGGATTTGTACCTCAATCACCATGGGATCATTTTCATGTGGCAAAACCTCTTTGGTATCTTCCCCCGAGAAGGTTATCACCCCGGGATCAAACCTCGAAGTTCCGATGCGGAGTACCTGCCCGGACCCACGAGCGTACCTCTTCCTAGCTGAACTAGTGGAGCCGCCTCCCGCAAAGCCTCCTGAGATAGTGTTGAGAGTGTGCCGGGTCGATCTCGCCTCTTTCACTTCTTCCACAGCCTTACCCTTTTTCTTAGACCTGGAATCGGTAGCCGAGTCCCTCCTCGGGGATGAGTCACGTTTACTGGTCCGCCCAGGATCTTCCTTTACGTACGTTGACAGCTTGCCTCTTTGTACTAACTTTTCAATCTCTCTCCGCAACTGTATGCAGGACTCTGTGGTATGTCCCTTCAGACGATGAAACTCACACCATGCTCCCGGGTCACTCCCTAGAACCGTATTAACAGTCCACTTGCTGCTCCAAGGAGTGGTAAGCAGTTTCAAATGATTAATATCTCGGAGGATATCTTCTCTTCTAGTGTTAAGGGGTGTGAAAGTCTCCCTGGGGCCAAAAGCCGACCGCGGACGTGACGGCGGCCGCCTGTCCCGGGCTCGTTCATGAGTGGTGGCAACATCTCGTGGTCGAGTGCGTTCATCACGCCCTGACCCCCTGTCCTTAGAATCTCGAGCACGTTTCTCCATGTTGCTTTCTTCTCCCTTCACATAGCACTCGGCCCGAGTAATGATCTCGTCCATGCTCTTGGCGGGCTTTTGGGCTAAAGACTCATTGAACTGACCGGCTTTAAGGCCATGTTGGAATGCGGCCACAAATATCTCCTGATTGGGGTGTGAGACTTTTATGGTTTCCTCGTTGAACCTAGCCATGAAGTCCCGTAGTGATTCAGAAGGGCGCTGCTTTACATTGAAGAGGGAGTTGGCCACCCATGCGATGTCGAACGAGAACCGAATGATCTTCGATTGAAATCTTGGGTACCACAACAGCATAAATCGGTTGTAAGCGCCATTGTGTTGTTAACCGCTATGATGTGCTCGAGGATCTGTCTTGCCCCGCAGGGGTTTGAAATTATTGGAACGACATCCTCCCATATTGCCTGAGACAAAGGTTGCGGATCTGCTGAAGGGCTTAAACGTTGTCCTGAAGAGTTTCATTATGCTGGCGCAGGTCATCGATCATGGCCAGCAATTGAGTTAGATCCGGTGGATCTGTTGGTGAATTTTGAGACATTGTCGTCGGATGTGTTTATGTGTTTGTGCGGCTGGGATTGATTTCACCGAGGCCCACGGTGGCGCCAATGTTCTTGGGAAAACCTCGTTAAAGATATTTTAGGGATTTGGAAGCTCAAGTGTCGTAACTCAAGTTCCAAGCTTATGATCGTCTTGCTTATCCCTGGTGGGAGCCCTATTTATATCAATCCTTCCATGGAGCTATTTCTTCCTTAGCGCCTTGGCGCATTAACCATGGCTTGAAAGGAAGTTAGGTTACACTTGTAATGATTCGCTCAAGAACGCCTCATAAAGACTCTTGGAACTCTTCATCTTCATATTTGATAACGCCTCTACTCAAACCTCTAACGTGAATTAGCCGACGAGCTACACCTCGGATCGACCGACCTCATGCCCTTCCCGAGATCCATGTCGGATAAGGACATCATCCTTGAGTTCGAGACCTATCCCGGACCCCTGAAATCCTCCCTCTAGACATCCATCTCGGCTAAGGATTTTATGCATGATCAGAAATTATGGGTTGAAAATTATGGGTTGAATTTATCTTTGGTAGGTTCTAGTTTTTAGCTTAGTTGGCTTAGTTGTTCATTTTAATTCTTGTTGCATTAGTCTCTGATAGCTTAGTTGTTTTAGCCAAAATTTGCCAAAAGGAGTTTGTAAGTTTTTATGTTGGCTTTAATTTTGGTAAACCATTATGTCAATGTCTTGGTGATGTCATGACATTCTGAGTTAAAGATAAATTATGTAGAAGAAGAATTATACAGGTACAACTCAGTTTGGTTATGAACTGTTTTACTAGAAATCTGCAAGAAGAATGGCTGATGTCATGACCAATGTTATGACATTCTGTGCAACATATGTGGTTATGCAGATTTACTTTTCCTGAGAGTTTTCAGGATTCTGCTTTATTATGGATTATTATGTTGGATCATATGCTCACGTGGATTGGTGGTTAACCTTGTTTAACCCTAATTGTTATGTTGTAAAGACCAAGTCTTTAGGTTAACTTTGGTTAACCCTAGCTATAATTATGGAAGCCCAAGTTGAAGACTTTTACTGCTTCTATAATATAGAATAAACCCTTATTCTGGGAGCTACGTCTTTTCTGTGTAGAAGATTAAGCAGACTGTTATTTGTGTTTTAGTTATTCTTGTGAGCCAAGCAATTATCTCTTGATAAGTGTCTTGGAGTAGGATTTGGTTGTAAGGGTTGTTTATCACTCAAAGCTTTGAAGCACGAGTGTTGTGTCTCTTGATTAAAGCTTTGAAGCAAAATCAAGTATGTTTATTGAAGAATGTCTTCACAATTCTATTAAATAATAGGTTGATATCACTGTTGTGATTGAGGGGGAGTGAGTAGGAACTCAGGTCTAAGTAGGACTTAGATTGAAGTTGCATTGGGTAGGTCTTAAGTGAAGGAGATAAATTGGTTGGTTTATTCCTGAATTAATACTGCTTATAGTGGATTTCCTCCCTGGCTTGGTAGCCCCCAGATGTAGGTGTAGTTACACACTGAACTGGGTAAACAATTGATTGTGTTCTTTATTGTTTTGAATTACTGTGTGAATTGTTAAACAGTGTGTCAGATACGGTGTCATAACATTCTCTGTGACATTAAGTATCTGTTGCCAGAAATTTCATCATGCAATTAGAACACATAGCCTCCTCTTGGGCTCCTCACCAATGAACAGGTATACATACACAGTGCACACTCGCACACATTCATAATTTGGCCTGGGCTTTTCTTTAGCGACAACTATCTGATCGATTGTCTCAATCGGTTATTTAGAATACTAGCGCCATGCTAGTCCCACTCTCTAGGAGCATACATGTAGCCACCTTGTATGGGTCACTTGCTTTCCTACCTCCTTACTTCTCTAGTAAATTCTCATATCCTCGTGGTCCACATATCGGCCTTTCCAAAGGGTCTCATAAATGAGAATGGGCATGGCCATTCCCATAAGGTTAATCGAAGCCCTAGTTTGCATCAATTAACCATAACCGAGAAAATTTTTGGTTCATACACCAATTGTCCATGCACAAGGGTTTTATAGTTGGGGGTAGGAGCACCTATCCTCTTGAGATTAATTAAGTCCATATACTCGATTAATCATAACCCGATTCAACTTCTCTTGTTCCATATACCATGTATCAAAACACTTTCATAATGAAATCTTCAAACCTCGATCCAACGTCGAGTCTCTTTTCAAAAAATATTTTCATAAATAAAATGTTCTAGTCTCCCCCTTTCTAAGCGTAAGGTAGTCAGTCCTTTTTCGACCCTTGATTGTACGCTTAGCTTCTTTAAATGAATCTAATCAAGCGAACCTTGTTTTGCATCACCTTTTATTAATAAAACGTTTTTGGTAGAAAAAGATGATCATGATGATTTTGTCCCCTCCATCCGAGTACTTGGAGCATTAACCATTGAACGCTTATGGTCTGATGCTTGTATCCCACATAAAAATAACTCCAACTCATTAAGCTTTTCTTTTTTGCTCATACGCGACCATCAAAAACCTTTTCATAAAAAGAGTATGTTTTAGCCATTTCAAAAAGGGAATACACGAGACTTAGCTCTCATACGAGCAAAACAAGTCGAGGTTCAAGAGTTTGAAATGTCTAGTGCATCATTCTTCTAAAATCAACCAACAAAATTCTAGCCTTTTCTAGAGGAACTACGAAACTCTGAATTTCCCATTGCATGAGGGAGTACGTAGGCACAAGACGCGATGTCAAGAGTTCAAAACCTAAATAAAGACATTTCTTCTCTTTCCTTTCTTAACTTAGAAATTAGAGAATTTATACACAAACACTTAGAACTAAATGGGTCTCATCGAGTACGATGGATGTGAGGGATGCTAATACCTTCCCCTTGCATAACCGACTCCTGAATCCACATCTTTTGGTGTTGTAGACCGCCTTATCCGTCATTCGTGGGTTTTATCTATATTTTCTCGTTCTTTAAGAACGAATAAAATTAGGCGGCGACTTCATTATTTTAAACTAACCGATGAAAAAAACAGTTACCACAATACCGTCAAGAATTGAATTTATACTTGTCAAAATTACAAGTGTGCATGTCTCCCCTATAAAAAAAGAGACTCAAAGACTTTAATAAGTTATAACATGTTTAGGTTGTGAGGAATTTTCTATGGCGATGAGAAGCTCTGTACGATGGTATTTTGAGGTTATTTATGAGACATGCTCACACGAGGTGAGATGCCTTGCTGATGGTAGGTGATATTTGGTAGTAAGTGTACAGTAATCGATGGTCGTGTGTTAAGACTATGGTGAGTTATTTGATCTTTAGGGTGTTAAGCATGTGTATTACTTGAGGTCTGTCATTCTCCCCTTGAGGGGATATATATTTATAGAGGTCTATAGGACCTAGATTTTGAATCACCCTTAGTGGCATCAACCGCTTCTCTTTTCTCTAGAAAATTTATTGACCAACTATATTTCAGGAGTTAATGGAGACTCATTCTTTCATGACTCACGCGTCAACGTTTCCTTTGGGAAGATCTCTGGTTCATTGCCCAAACAGAGCACATCTTGGGCGAGGGCACCCCGGTTTAGAAATTTTCTTCTACTTCCCTTAACTATTTAATTTTTGTTATTTACTTTCAGCTGCTTATTCTTTTAAAATATTTTAAAACTCTGATTAAATTTGCCAAAAAATTTCAAAACCAAAAATTTTCAAACCACACAATTCACCTTCTATTGTGTGTGAAGTATCAGTTCCAACAAGTGATATTAGAGTCTTACTCTTGATTAACGACTAATCGTCCCTAAAGGACAATGACTTCCTACACTAGATATTTTTCAAATTCCCCACCACCTTTTGAAAATATCAACTTTTATATTTGGCAAACTAGATTTAAACTTTTCTTGAAAGCTTAGATCGTAATTTTTAGGAGACAATTCTAAAAGGCCCGGTTTACCCCTCTCATCAAATAGATGATGAAGTAGTGAATAAGCCATATTCTCTTTGGACCAAGGAATATATATATATATATATATATATATATATATATATAAACAAAAAAACTTCTTAATAATGTCTTTAGATGATAATATATTTTCCTTTGTTCGTCATTATAAAACTGTAAAGAAAATATGGGATACTCTGAAAAAGATACATGAAGTTTCTCCAAGTATCAAAATAGAGAAGATGAACACACGAGACAAAGAAGACACAAATACTTGTCTTGAATGCATAAAAATATAGGAAACCATTATTAGAAACTATCTCACTAACAAATATCTAAGAATTGAAAACTAGAAAATTAATCCAACCTTTAAATTCATAGTTGGAAGTCTTCATAAATTTCAGGAAAATTCAAGAAAGAAGGAAATCATAGAGAAGATGAACGCGTTAATTCAACTTCTTGAAGATGAATAAATCCAAACTGAAGAATCAACGTTCTATTCTTACTTCTTTCATACAACTCCAATTTCATTTGAAAGAATGTACTTAGTTGTTGAACAATATACATCAGACTAATGATCCTCTTGTTTAAGGAACGACAAAGATGATTAAGGAATCTCTTCAACATTTAAACAAAGAAGAGAAGGAGAAACATAAACCTCGTGAAGAACCATGAAAGAATCATCTTTCGACAATGAAGATATAATATGCTCAACGGTGTCCAACGAGGAAGATGCGATTCCGAGATAAAACTTGAAGATATCAAAAAATATAAGTATCTAGTATATAAAATGCACTCACTGTAAGAGAACTAGACACTTGTAATCTTTTTGCTTTAAATTGAAAATATATAAAGGTAAATAACCTTAGATCTTTTGTGATTAATGCACCTGAACCCAAGAAAAGAATATGGACACTAGGTAAATTAAACCTTAATTTTTTTGCATGAATTCTTTTAAATCTTGAAGTCTGAGTGATTATTTGAAGAAGTTTAACAAAGCATCAATATACTCTAGGAATATACATGATTTGAAGTTTTTGATCTCGAAGATGAATGATGATGGAAAATTTCAACTGTTGTTATCAAAACAATATATTTGAGAGCATCTCAAAATTGATGTTCTTAAAATTTTCAGTGGATAAATAAGTTTGTAATGGATTTATCAATTTTTTGGATTTACCAACTCACACACTCAACAATGAGTGAAGAAGGGTACATCATGTGGTGTCTTCCCTTTAGGGAAATATTTATCAATAATTCTTGATAAAGAAAGTATAATTATTTTAAGGTTAAAATAATAAGGACAATATTTCCTCTTTTATATAAAAATATTTTTAACCCATAAAATGAGTTTTTTAGACCTCTATAGCTAAAGGTGCAAAAAATGACAAATGTGGGTACACAAAGATGAAAAATCCAACACAGGGTCCAATAAGAACCAAGAAGGATGAAATATGAGGTCCTAATCAATTATCACATATTGTTAACCAATTTGAAAATATTGGCAGCTTTATTATCAGATCAAATCCAAGCACACCTTGCGCGCTAAGTAAATCATATCTCATCATTTATGAAGATCGCGCCAAATTAGAAAGATTGAAGGAACTGATAGATTAGAAGAATATCTAATCTATTAGAAGACTCAAAAATAAGAATTTGGACTTAATTTTGGACAACACAAACTACATTTAAAGATTTCTTATTCTACACGCCCAAATCTTCTAGAAGATACTCTATAAATTGGTATCTCATTCTAACTCTTCTTGCATCTCATTATTACTTTCATACTTTCCTTCTCTTGTGTGAGATCTTTCTTTTGCATTAAAATCCACCATGGCCTCCTCAAACAAACTACCCAAGGAAGCAAAAAAAAAGAGGAAAGGTGACAATATTATCCGAGATTAATTCAACCATGTTTCTTGGATTAGGTATATTGAACAGTCACAAACCTTATCACTAAATATGCCAAGCATCACTCAAGGAACTTTTTTTCCCAAACACTAGGAAAAAAAAATTCAAAATTCTACCTTAAACTAAAATTCATAGGAACTTCCCTATAAACTTATGTCAAAGGAGTAGAAATTGTCATTCACAAGAACAATGTCGAAGTATTTTTGAACTACATGTTGAAGGATAAAACTACAGTCTTGATAAATTGGCATGCCTCAAACACCTATATCAATCAACTCTCTTGTAATTAATACCATGAAAATTAAGAAATTTCTACACATCCACTTTCCTAAAGCCAAAAATTAGAATCCTCCATTACCCGTTAACCAAGATCTTGTTCTCAAGAGTCATAAATAATATCCACATGATTAGCGAGGACATAATACCATTGTAGCTTCTAACCCAAGAAATTAAAGCCAATTCTATGGAAGGGATATTCAAACACATGGTCGACATAGGGATATCCCATCTCTGGCCTACCATACATACAACAAATTTTAAAGCTTCTAGTTATCTTCAACATAAACACATTTGGAGAATCACAAGGCTCGAAAAACCATATAATCTCATACTCTACCTTAAAAGAAATTAAAATTTGCATCAAACATGGAGTAATAGAAGATGACTCATGAATTAAGGAATAAGAAGAAGAATCGTTGGAAAATGAAAACACAAATACAAATAAAATCTTCAATCACTGCCAAACCATAACCGAGGACGTAAAGAAACTCATAGAAAGTAATGGTGAAAATTATGGCATAGAATAAGCTAACATATGTGCTTTCAGTTTTGGCCTTGCAATTTTCCTGACATGTACTTTACTTTTCGCAAATTTTCCCTTATAGTTTTAATTCAAGAAAAATCCTTTTTATATGTTGAATTTCAATAATATTATAAGCGTGATGTTTTTCCTTTCTATAATGTCTAAAATGCCATTGTTAAGCATAAATACTTATTGCAATGCATATGTATCCACATTTTTTATTTTGGAAAAGGGGGAGAAGTATACCCACAGAGGAGGGTGTATTTCATATCTAACATAGGGGGAGTTTTATCCTTGAGATGATGTATTGTCATCATAAAATAGGGGGAGAATGTGGATCCTTGTTTTACAGAAAATATACCTTTAATCAAGACATTAGCTTTTGGTGATGACAATTAATGATAAGTCAAGCACAATGCTTAACAGTTAAAGATGAAAACCTAAGTGTTTTGGTTTGATGAAATAAATCTCCATTATTTACGCGATTTTTTATAGTGAGAGATGTGTTGTCATCATCAAATGGGGGAGAATATGGATCCCTGTTTTGCAAGAAATTCCTTAAATTAAGACATTAGCTTTTGACGTTGAAAACTAAGGTTAACTAGTGATAAGTCAAGCACAACACTTAAACGGTTAATGATGCAAACCTAAGTGTTATGATTTGATGAACTTGACTATCTGAAGAAGCTAAAAAATGGAAAATATCTAAAGCCTCGAATTATCTCAAACAATGTCAACACTGTAACATCATGTATAATATACGTCTACAAGATACATTATACACAGTATTAATTGGTATTTATACAATCATAAGCACCTAATGACATCTTTATATACATGTCCTTAGAATAAAATACAATACATGGTACATGTCATACAATAGTGCCTACAAATAAAAACTAAGATCTTAGTATAATATCCATCATTGTACAAAATACATAGCGAAAGGTTGTGAACTCAAATCCTTGAAACATCATCAATCAACTTCCTCTTGCCTTTAACCTACAAAGAACTTGAAAACAACAATAATGATGGGGTGAGATAATAATCTCAGTGAGTCCCCCTATCCTATGGATCCACTCGGCTCTACAAGGTTTCTAATCAATTTCTAACTCAAGTATCTATCTTCGTTACATGTGTATTGTTAAGGACCAAATTGTAGTTATTTTGTACATGACTTTGTGGTCCTTAACAATGCCTTTTTATATAATTAGTAGTATTTATTCTAGTATTTTGGTTTAATTAGGTTTTTATTTAGTTTTTGTTCATAATATATTATTTAACTTATTTTACTTTTAATTGTAGGTTTTTATTGACTAATTCTCCCAAGCTTGGATTCAAGGACACTTGAAGAGCTTTAGGGATGATTCTTTTGAAGATATTTTTGATGGAGGAGCATACAGGTCGCGCTTTAGCGTTGCAGATGATTTCATGACTAACCGGCTTAGCGGTCTCATGAAAATCGAAAAAGGACAGACCCATGCTTTCACGTTTTGGCCACCTACCCATCACTTCCAGCTGACTTTTGGCTTGTAAAAGGGTGGAACTTCACTTCATCATAATGACTTTTTCATATTTGTAAAATTAGGGCAAGAATTGTAAAGAAAACCATAGTTTTTCTTCTTGATTTCTTCATGTTCATCATCTCTACCAACAATCTTGAGAGCAAAGCAACCATGGAAATGAGTGGCTAAGTTCTTTTGTGTCAAGATTAGAGGTAGTTGATCTAACTAGTATGTATTTATTTTAATCCATTTGTGTATGAACATGGTTGATGATTAATATAGTTGAATATCTTTGTTCTTCATCTTTATGCTTTGAGTCTTGCTTGGAAAAGAATACTTAAAAGTAGACCTAGGATATTCATCCACTAATGAACAAATGCTAGGGATAGATTTGTGTGTCAGTGTTTACAAATATTGAACTTAATGATTATCATGTCAATAGTTGTAGTGAGGGATCATGCAAAGATTAACATGATAACATTCACAATCTTGGTGGGAAATCTACAAGATTGAGAGGATATGTATTTATAGAAATCATCTACTATGTTCATCACTTGATTAATTGAATATGTATGAAACTAGATCAATGAAACTAATCTTGACATGCTTCCATAATTTGAAAACAATCTCAAACTCTCTTGAATCCAAACTATAACTCTCTTCTGAAAAGATTAATTTAGTTACTTGTTTGGAAATTCATGTACTAGTAGATTAGGAAACAAACCCTTTGGTTACTTTCATCTTAAAATACACTTTTCTATTGAAAGACTACAATATACACCAATCCCTGTGGAATCGATAATTAAAAATACTTGTTCGCGAATAATACCTACAACAAAATGGCGCCGTTGCCGGGGATTGGCGTTTGATATTGCTAGTATCGCAATAGTTGTGTGTTTTAATACATTTTTCTACTAATCTCTCTTTGTTTCTTTTGTGTGGCTAGACTTTTTCAGGAATTAGTTTATGCGAGGAAGTATTCCAGCCAATCAACTCCTTTTCGATCCCGAAATTGAAAGGATGGCTAGAAGACTTAATAGTAGTGCTAAAAGAAGAAAAAGACAAGCTAGGAAAAGGCAAGAAAGAGGAGAAACATCTACTTCTTCAACACCACCCGTGTTAGGAGAAGTCATTACTATGGCGGAGAATCAACCACCACCACCACGGGGGCCGTGTGTCAATAGCCCTCGTCACACCGCCCAATTTGCTCGCCAAGCAAATGCAAGGGTCGCAGAGATGAAAACGGGCTTGCTTCAACTTCTTTATGCAAGTCCATTTCATGGCCATGACCATGAAGATCCTTACACCCACCTTACAAAGTTCTATGAGATCGCGGGAGCGGCCGGGGCTCCGGAAGACCAAGAAGAGCAATATTTTCAAAGGCTCTTCCCTAATTCTTTAGTGGGGAAGGCAAAAGATTGGTATCTAGACCAATTGCAAGAAACAATGACAAATTGGAATGTTTTGGAGGAAAAATTCCTTGAAAGATTTTTCCCTCAATCACGTTTCATGGAGGCAAAGACCGCAATCTCGGTATTTTCACAAGGAGTAAACGAGGCTTTGAATCGGGCTTGGGAAAGGTACAAGTCTATGCTTAGGAAGTGTCCTAGCCATGGTTTTGACGAGCTTACCCAAATTCATATTTTCCGAAATGGTCTCCAACCTCAACACAAATTGTTGTTGGACGCTACGGCGGGAGGTTCTTTGATGGCAAAAACACCATATGAAGCAATTCAAATAATTAAGAAGATGGGGAGTGTCATACCCCAATTTTTGACCGAATATACCACCTTACATTTGCATCATTGCATCACTAACAGTTCAGAACAGGATTAATCGGGTGTGGCTTCTACAGGTCAAAATTAGGGTTTCACAAAATTTTTCATCTGATTCAAGAGGCAATCAATTAGGGTTTGAGCTTCATTCACCTCAATTGATCTATCTTGATCAAATCATCAACCTCTGATCTTCAGATATCAAATTTTTCCTCATGATCTATCGAGGATCGACCAATTAGGGTTTTCATCGAGGATGAGCAATTACTGATTTTCTAATCAATGAATGACTTTTTTGGTTGGAGATTGATCTTCATGTCTTAAATACAACATGTTGACCTAATTTCTAGATTCAAAACATCACAAAAGTTCACAGAATTCATCAGTCAATTTCTGAATCATCTGATGAAATTTCATCTGCACTGAAAAGTCAAACTTTGACTTTTGGTCAACTTTTTCAAGATAAAACTTTTCCAATCATCAAAATACTTCAAATGATCCATCATGATCATAAAAAATCAAGAAATTTGAAAAAGTCAACAAAAAGTCAAAATTTTCAGCACTTAGAAAAACTTTCAAGTGTTAAAATTTCACATTTTTTCCAAACTTCAAGGCATTTTTTCACATAGTTCCACTTTGAATTAGAAAAAACTCAAAACATGAAAGTTGTAGCCCTTGAAACAAGCTTTCCAAAATGTCCAAGAACTATCAAATCCATGGTATCTAGCTATGCTTTTGATTTTGAAACATAGAGCTCCAAAATCCTTGATTTTCAAGTACAACTTTCAAGATTATAGGTCATTTTTGAGTTTCTTCTTCTAGAAGCCATGCCACCTTGCAAAGAGAGATAGAGCTGATAAAAAATAAAATGGAGAGTAATTATGATGGGATAAGATCAAGTTGAATAATTAACCATGGTTAAAAGGAAGCTTCGTTTTGCATTTATTACAAAAAATGACTTTCTTGCCCTCTAAGGCAACTTGTAAATACCAAAGCCATTCTCCTTCACTTACCATTCAGAACTTGTGACTTATAAATAGAGGTCATATTGGCAATTTGAAACCACACCAAAGCTATGCCAAAACAAGCTTTCTCATTCCTTTCTTAAAATTCAAGTAACATAGTGTAATTTGAGAAATCTTGCATTTTTGAAAATTTGTGAAGAAACATGAAATATTTGGTGTCTAACATGTCATAAACATCACATGTAACTGATTTGAAACTTAAAATCAATCCAAGAAACACTAAAACTCAAAGTTGCATTTCAAAATTTCAAGCTTGCCCAAACGCTTTAATTCGAATTGATGTTTGGCTTGAACAAGTTGTGATTCTTTCACTCAAACATCATCAACATACTCCATATGGATGATGCACCATTAACTTCAACAGCTCTAACATCAAATTCGAGTTTTACTTTGAAGCTTATGCAGTGGACTTGGTCGAACAATTCAAGCAATTTCATAGTGAGCAGACCATCCTCACACGATCCTTGAAGGCCGTTGGTGCTAGAGGAATCATCAAAACACAACTGGAAACGCTCTTATACAACTTTCGATCTCAGCTTGAAAAGGTAAGAACACGAACTTCAAACTCTATGATTCCTTGCCTCCAGTCCAAAAAGCTCTTGGCCATTTTGTTTCTGCACTATCACTGATCAATAACCCTCAATCAATTGATCAATTCATCAACCATACACGATTTCAATTAGGATTTTCAGATTTAGGGTTCTTCGTGTTCTTGAGAAATTTAATAATGTTAGGCTTAAAATAAATGAAATTAAAGGACATCATCATGTTCCTGGGTTTAAAATGATCAAGTTTGATGTTTACATCGAGCAATTTCATGGAGAAATGAAGAATCCATGGCTGATTGAAGATTGGAGGAGGAAGAAGAAGCTGCGCGCGTTTTTTTCAAATTCAAATATCCATTTTAAAATATAATTAGTTGGTTTGACTTCAATACACGGATGTATTGCCGCCCCAGCGGTTGCCAGCTCACTCTTAAGTCTTTCATGCCATGCCTTGCCCAATGGTCCCGGGTTCGACTAGCCTTGGGACCATTTTTCCCAAACTTTTTGTTTTTCTATCCATATTTTTTTCAAACTTTGACTTTTTCAAAACCCAATCAAAACTCCTCATTTTGAGGTGATTTTTTGTACACTTGTCAATTAATATATCTATTTTATGATAGTGCAAAAAAATTTCAGAAAAACTTTCATCCGATTATATTTTTATCGAGCCGAAAACGGTACTTTTCAAAACACGTTAAAAGGTGATTTTTTTTCAAACTTTCGAAGCCCGATTCTTCTCCAAACCTCTTGTAAGTAAATCTCATCTTTCAAAAACACTTTCAAGAACATTCTTCAAAACTTTTCATCAAACTTACATCTTTTTCCATGATCGATCCGATTTGACGATAAAATCGAATTCGTTTTTCCTCGAATTTCTTAACCGATCATGGGCCTCCCTCACGGTGTAAGTCCCAAAATTCTTTTATGTACATAATTATTTCCTTGTACATATCCAATTTTTATGTACACATCGATTTTACTTGTACATAATACATACGTCTTTTGTAAATACTCAAGTACAGACAAACTTCATTCGTTTGTTTTCATTTCACTTGTATATACACTGAATACCATTGGTATTAAAAGGAGCATTATTCCCGGTGAAACTGATTTTAAACCAATGGGCCTCCCTTACGGTGTAAGTCCCAACCATCCTATGTACATCCATATCTCCTCGTACATAAATACCCGTTTGTGTACATATTTACTTTCTCGTACACATTCAAACTTGTAAATAATCAAGTTACGCTCGTTTTAAACGTTCGTTTTATACACACTTGTTTATATTTCCTTCATAAACTCTTGTAAATAAACATCATGCATTATTTATATTTCTTTCATAAACTCCTGTGAATACATATCACACACACACACTTGTTTATATAACTGTCTAGTTATAACATAACAACTAATCTAACGAATAGGTTCCCCACAGTATTAGCCTCCTATTGGGCTTTGTACAAGGTAACTCATTTCATCTGAGTTCAGCCTCCTCTTAGGCTTCATATAAGAAAACTCATTCATCTGAGTTTAGCCTCCGCTTAGGCTTCATATAAGACAACACTCCCCTGATGAGTCAGCCTCCTCTTGGGCTTCATTCAAAAGAACTCCTCATTGAGTTTAGCCTTCTCTTGGGCATCAAACAAGAAAGAGACCAGGAAATCTCTTAACAGCCTCCTGTTGGGCTTCCAATACAAAGAATCACCCGCGCTAAGATAGAACCCAAAGAGTATAATTTCCCGGTGAAATTGCTCTTAATCCTAAGAGGATGGTTTCCCGGTGAAATCCCTCTTAAAGCCAAATCCAACCATACCTTATAGCTTCCTCTTGAGCTTTATACAAGGACCCTCGATGACCCTCGATGACCCTCGAAATGCCTCCTCTTGGGCTAACAATACAAGGACCCATGGGCTTCTTAAAAGCATCCACCAAATCCAACCAATTTCTCCTAGAGATTTAGACGTTTATCATCTCTATGGAAGAAGTATCTCATCTATCACATCACATACAATCAAAAACATTTCAAACTCTTTTCAAACAAAAACTTCTCTTAATCGTAAGTGGTAACGCTTGTACACTCAAGCAAAACACCCAATGCTTACAATTAAAAGATTCAATCATTTTTCAAACATCTTTCTTAAACATGTAAGTGGTAACACTTGTACACTCAAGCAAAACACCTATAACTTACGATGAAAGATTTCAATCAATCAACCTTTCAAAATGTATGTGATGAAATAGATTAGATACATTTTTCATTAAGATGACATTTGTCTGTGTCTCTTACTAACATCCCGTTGCTTCCACTAGCATAAGTGGGAACTACGATTGCTTTGACTTTCTCAACATCCTTTTGAGAATACGTAGGCACAAGGTCTCATCCTTGCCGAGCAAATTTCTTTCTTCCTCAAACCAAACAAACCATAGATCCCTTTAGATCCGAGCTACAAATGCTCTGATTCCCATTAAGGGATATGTATGCAGAAGATCCAAAGATCTTTGCGAGCACAATAATAACAAACATTAGGATCCCACATAATCTACCTTTCTTAAAATCCCAAAGGAGAAACTTTCCCAATCATAGAAATAGCAATTAAAACACACAAACATATCAAACATATTCATATATAAAGCTATGGATAACCATATATATTTAGGGTGCTCCATCTATTCCCTTTATATAACAAACCCCCTTACCCGGAATCTCCCCAATGCGTTACGTCTAGTTTGCGCTAGTCATAATGCATATCATAATCAATTGAGGGTATTAATGTTTTCCCTTTTCATAATCATAATTTCTTGTGTTGAAAATAATAAAGCTTGATGCTCATGCATCTTTATAAACAAATCAAAAGAGTAAAACGTTTGAGCCGGAGGATCCGAATTGATTCGATTCCCGTCACACTTTTAACGCGAACAGGAAAAATGGCGACTCTGCTGGGGAGTACGCTAAAACTTTTATTTTCAAAAAAATGTGACTCTGCCAAAGAGCACCAAGCTTTTTTTGTTTTCAAAAAAAAAAGAAAAAAAAAGGGTTAAGCTTTCATATGTGCATATGTTTGTTTTTCTTTATTGTGTGTTTTCGCGATTTCATCTGATGGAAAGAAATCCTAACCCAGATTTAAGAAACATTTTAAGATCTAGGTGGGGGTATAGTCCTATTAACTTGTGAGAAGTCTCAGTACTTACGGAGTTAATTTGAGACCCCTCTCTCAGTGGAGGTTGTCTTGGGAGTATTTTTGTTTAGCAAGTATTTGCGAAGACATTTTGCTTTCAAGAGAACTTGCGGTCGAGTGGTCAGAGAACACATAACCCATCCTGGCCATTTAGGATGTAGTGCAGAAATTATTCGGGCGTAAGCCTAGAATAATTATCATGCGAGACTACGATCAGGCGAGTTTTTCTTGAAAAATATTATTGGACTTCAAGTATTCAACAAATCCGATAATATTTCAAAGAGAAGCGTTGAGCTCAGATATCGATAGAACCCGTTTCACAGATGAATAAGCCCTTAGAACTTACCCACGTTTGATTCTTATCGTTGGCCTCATGCTCGTGACTTTGAACGCTTGACCGTGTGTAACTACTAACCATGTTTGTAGCATTCATGCATTCATTCAAAAACTTCATTTCTCTTCCCATTTCCAAAGAATTTGGAGATTTTTTCTTTGTAAATATTTTAGGTTAGAGTGATGGACGTCAGAGGAAGATTCACCAAGAGATACAGTTTCAGAATTCCTGAGGTAGGAAAGTTGAAAGAGTTGGCATCCTTGGTAGAAGATCCCTCGGATTTCAGAAAACGCCATGGAACTCTTTTAACTATTCTGAACACTAACGTTGATGAAGGACTTCTCAAAACTTTCGTTCAGTTTTACGATCCAGTCTATCACTGTTTCACTTTCCCTGACTATCAGTTGATGCCTACTTTGGAAGAGTACGCGCATATCCTAGGTATCTCAGTATCAAATAAAGTGCCTTTCAATGGTTTGGAAGCCATTCCTAAGTCACTAGTCATTGCAACAATGACTCACTTAAAGAAATCTGAGATAGATAAAAACCTAACTACCAAAGGAAAACTCTTAGGACTAACTTCAAAGTTCCTAACGGAGAAGGCTCTTAAATTCTCTGTCGGTAGTATGGTAGCCTTTGAAGCTATTTTAGCTTTACTCATCTATGGATTGGTGTTGTTTCCCAACGTCCCAAGTTTCATTGATGTCAACGCCATAAGGATCTTTCGATTGGAAATCCTGCTCCCACTTTGCTTGGTGACACGATTTCTATTCATCATAGGAATCAAGGAGATGGAACTATCGTGTGCTGTGTACCTCTGTTTTTCAAATGGGTTGTCTCACACTTGCATAAATCTCCTATCTTCCGCGAAAACAAAGACGATTGGCATTGGTCTCGAAGACTCATGTCTCTTACAAACGACGATATCCATTGGTATACCTTGGCAGACAATGAGATGGAAATCATTGAGAGCTGTGGAGAATTTGCCAACGTACCTCTCATTAGTACGAAAGGAGGGATCAAATACAACCCATTCTTGGCAAGACGACAACTCGGGTACGTAAACTCTAGTAAACCTCTTGGTTTTATAGTAGAGAGTTACTTCTATCATGAAGGGGAGGATTCCCAAGGTTTGAAAGCTAGGATGATCAGAGCTTGGCATCATATCCGAAGGAAGGAAAAGGGTAATGCAAGGAATTGTGTAGCCATGGAAATCTACACTTCTTGGGTGAAGAAAAGAGAAAAAGAATTCCGGATGCCTTACGCTTATGAAGAACCCATGTTCTCAACAGCTTCCAAATCAACAATTTTTCCCGTCGAGACTATGGGAGAATACCAAGAAGCTTTGGCCAAGATGAGGCTTGAGAAGGAAGCTTTAGAAAACAAGTTCCTTAAGACTGATCTCGAAAATGAGAAGCTCAAGAAGCAAGTCAAAGATCATGAAAAAACGCTATACTTCCAGGATGAATGGCTCATGGAGAAAGATGAGAAGATTCATCAGAAAGATAATGCGATCAAGAGATACATCAAAGAAAGGAAACGAAAGCTTGAGGAAATGACAACCAGCGATCCTGCTCCCGACGAGTGGAAGAAAGTCATCAGCAAGCTAAAGGCCGAGAAAGCTGACCTGAAAGCTCACTATGGAAAGGAAATCCTGAAGTTGAAGCTACATCAAGCCTTTGGATCTTCATCCGACGAGGACGATTAATTAATTTAGATTGTAATTTTTATCATTTATTTTATCATTTGTGTGAGCAATGCTCAAAAACAGAATTGTTGTAATCTTCTTTCAATAATTAATAAAATATGTGTTTTCCATCCAAATATTTGCCAGAAATTTCTCTTTTAGCGTAAATTCTTTGGAAATTTTTTCTCTTCGCATTTATAATCATGCATCATACTTTGCATATCGAGTCTATTGTCTAGAGTCTGATCTTTTGGAATTCTTTCCGAAAGGAAAAGATCGCAAGTCGTCGCGCCTTAGATTTTCTCGACCACGTCCACACCAACTCGAACATACAATACACGCTCAAAAGGAGAAAAGTAATGGAAGGATTTGAGCAAGAAAATGTTGAGCAGAGCATAGTGACAACACTACAAGAAGAGGTGGAGAGACTCACTTTAGTCAATTCATTGGCCAAGCAAAGTCGCAAGCAACATTGAGTAGTCAAAATCAAGCAAACGATTTCAGAGGTCACTACTCTCCAATCAATGTACCAGTAGTTCACCCTTCAGTATGCCAGAAGGTTATCCATGGGGCATGCCTTTCAATTTCGGCATCGGATTTCGTCAACCGACTTCTCAAGTACAAACAACCACGCTTGAAGTACCTACTTTGCAAAACTCGACACTTACTCCACAGCATGGAGTAACTTTTCCGCAAGTCACTATGACGGTTTCTCAACCAATCATGACAAACTCAACTTCTGTAGTCCACACTACTGTAGACGAAGAAGTTCACCATAGTCCAGGCGATAACACGAATCCTCGTGGCCAGATGGATAATCTCCAAGAACATCTCCTCAAAATGCAGCTTGAGATTAAAACGATCCGTGGAAAGGAACTGTTTGGAAAGAACGCCCATGATCTGTGTTTAGTTCCTCGCGTAAGGATACCGGCAAAATTCAAAGTCCCTGACTTTTAAAAGTATAAAGGAAATTCTTGTCCACAGAGTCATCTTACGATGTACGCTAGGAAAATGTCTACGTACAACGACAATCACCAGTTGTTAATCCACTACTTCCAAGATAGTCTCACAGTGCCGATCAAGTGGTACATGGGCTGATAATATCCAAACATTCAATGACTTAGGTGATGCCTTTGTACAACAATATAAGTTTAACTTGGATATGGCTCCAGATCGGGATCAACTAAGCTCCATGTCTCAAAAGGAAAGAGAGACATTCAAAGAATACGCTCAACGATGGAGGGAAATTGCTGCCCAAGTCATCCCACCGTTAGAAGAGAAGGAGATGACCAAGGTTTTCTTAAACACTTTTGGCCCATTTTACTACGAACGAATGATCGCTAGCGCTCCCGGAGATTTCACTGAGATGGTAAGCATGGGAATGCGGCTAGAGGAAGGAGTTCGAACAGGACGCCTGACCAAAGAAGCAGGATCTTCCAGTGGAACTAAGAGGGTTGGAACCAGTTTTCCAACGAAAAAGGAACATGACATAGGAATGGTATCCCGAGGGAAACCATGAAAGAATGTCAGTCAACAACGACAGGTAGCTGCCATAGCACCCGCTGTTAATACAAATCCAAATATAGGAATTGCTCCACAGTTCCAACAAACTCAACAGCCTCGACAACAGGCTCAGCAGTTTAACAATCAAAACCGTGCGCCCAGGGTCTCGGAATTTGATCTAATACCAATGACGTACACAGAGCTATATCCTGCATTAATAGAAAGGAATCTAGTGCAGACAAGGTCACCACCTCCGATACCAGACAAATTGCCATGGTGGTACAAAACAGACGTATCTTGCCCTTTTCACCAAGGGGCACCGGGTCATGATCTTGAGCATTGCATAGCACTAAAAGATGAAGTGCAGAGGTTAGTAAGGTCTAATCTTATTTCCTTCAAGAATACAAATCCAAACGTGCAAGCAAATCCACTTCCCAGTCATAGTGGACATACCGTGAATTTGATACTAAGAAATACATACCGGTATCTTGTCACAGACGTGAATCTGATCAGAGGAAACTTGGTACAGCTCCATGATACATACAGTATAATGGGCACTTTCACTAAACACGATTACGCAGCTTGCAGCATCTGCTTCAAGGATCTTCGAGGATGTCCAACCATAAGAGCAGACATTCAACGATTACTAGACATCGGTGACATACAGATCTACAGAAACAGAGATGACTATGACGTGAATACGGTAGGGCATTTTCCGCATGAGCTTTTAGTCTCAGATATCAACTCGGAAATTCCCGAAGTAAACGTTATTATCCCCTGTTTCAATATGCCCAAACATGTGGAGATTGAATATAACGGTTCAAACGTTCCAGGATCTCCTTTGGTGATTTGCCTACCCGGTCCTGTTCCATACAGTTCGAACAAAGCAATTCCCTACCAATATAGCGCGACTATGATAGAATATGGGAAGGAGAAACCCATGCCAACACTTCCAGCTAATGTCAACATAACTGAGATAGGACGAGTAACACGAAGTGGACGTGTACATACTCCGTTGCTACCAAGACCGCCTGTTGTTCCTGTTGTTAGACAAAATCTGGTTAACGTATCTCCCGAGAATCCCACGAGGATTCCCGTTGTTAATCCAAGCACAGATGTTGGTCCGCCTGACAGAACCGACGTTAACTCAGATTTCGATGAGATTTTGAAACTAATCAAGAAAAGCGAGTACATAGTTGTGGATCAGCTGATGTAGACTCCCTCCAAGATTTCGATACTATCTCTACTTTTGAACTCTGAAGCTCACCGAGAAGCTTTGATGAGAGTGCTAGATCAAGCTTATGTAGATCACGATGTGACTACCGACCAATTTGGTGGAATCGTAGGCAACATAACAGCTTGCAACAATCTAAGCTTCAGTGATGAAGAACTCCCAGAAGAAGGGAAAGATCACAATCTGGCTCTGCATACCTCAATGATTTGCCAATCAGATTCTCTGTCCAATGTACTAATGGATACCGGGTCATCCTTACGTAATGCCAAAAATGACTCTTGCTCGTTTAGCTTACAAAGGAACACCGATGAAGTTCAATGACATAGTGGTAAGAGCCTTTGACGGGTCAAGGAAGTCAGTTATTGGGGAAGTCGATCTCCCGATGACAATCGGTCCGCATACCTTCCAAATCACCTTCCAGGTCATGGATGTGCCAGCTACTTACAGTTGTTTGCTAGGAAGACCATGGATACATGAAGCAGGAGCAGTGACTTCCACTCTCCATCAAAAACTGAAGTTCACAGCAAATGGGAAGCTAGTAACCATCATCGGCGAACAAGCCTTACTAGTCAGCCATTTATCCAGCTTTTCTTTCATCACAGCCAACGACGTTGAAGGGACGCAGTTCCCAAGACATCCGTTAGAAGATGAATCTACAAGCAAAAGCAGATCCTCTATCTCCTCTTACAAAGAAGCAGCACAGATAGTGAAAGATGGCAATGCTAAAGGTTGGGGATAAGTAATAAAACCTGTCAACAACGAGACAAAGGCCGGGTTCGGGTTTGCCCCGGTATTTCCTAAAGACAAGCAAAAGGATGAAACACTTCGTCCAATCAGAGAAGTATTCCACAGTGGGGGTTTATTAAACCCTGTTCTTCAAGAAGGTAATGTTCTTACTAATGAAGGTGATGAAGATTATCTCTCTGGATCTGAAGAGTGGAGCACTTATCTAAACAGCTCTGAATATATGTCTCAGGAAGAATCGTACGCGTCGTTCTATCCTCCGACTAATCAATTCAAAGGCATGTCCCTACAAAAGAATGAAAATCCACCTATCCCTTCTGAAGTTTGGGATACCTTGGGAGAACCAAGTGGAAAGTTTGACTACATTGTGAAATACACTGCGCCAGAAAGCTCAAAAATCAGAATTGAAGACATCCAGCCCACTGGATGGGGTGATTCTTTTGAGTATCCTAGTCAACCAGAAGAGGAGTATACATCTTCCCGATCTAATCAACCAATTGAGGTTCCGAATGAAGATCTCTGCTTTAACGCACCTGTGGAGTTTGTTAAACCAGATCTTAACTATCACTACATCAACGTAATTACCGAAGATCAGGGGTATGACTCGGGATACGAATTGGAAAGTGTTGCCGACAATGAGTCTCTTCACTCGGAGGATTGGAGAGTCCATCCTCAGAATTCAACGCAAATGCCAATGGAAAGTACATATGTTGTATCCCATGCTTCCCGATCTGTTCATCAAGCAGAAGAAGATTGCTTCAACAGCATAAAAGGCAAGGTCAACCGTCCAGAGTCTTCAAAGCCTGTTCGACCAACGACCAAAGTCTACTCAAGGATTAAGCCAAGTGGAAAACTACCCGAGTACCTCGACTTCCAAGGAGTTCGCCACTACTGGAAACCTGTTGAAGTTCGGACTAATGTTCATAGTTCTAAGTAGTTTATCTTTGCTTTTGTTTTGAACTCTCGCCTCGCCCAAAGCGAAGAGATGTTTTATAGGGTGTAGCTTTTAAATAATTTCTCTTTGTCTTGCCCAAGACGAATGAGTTTGTATTTTAGGGCCCTGTTTCATACTGTGAATCATAAATAAAACGCGTTGTTTTGATTCCACACTTTGTGTTTGATTTTTCATTTTTTTACCCTTTCTTGGAAATGATAATCCTAAAAAACACAATAAAAAATGATGATAATCTGCATACACTTTCACATTAACTTCTTTTTTTTTTAAATGATGAAAAAAGAGTTAATTAATCATGATCATGCATAAAATCCTTAGCCGAGATGGATGTCTGAGAGGGAAGACTGTGAAGATCCGGGATAGGTCTCGGCCTTAGGGAGGAGGTCTTTATCCGACATGGGTCTCAAGAAAGGACATGAAGTCGGCCTAGATCCGAGGAGTAGTCCGGCAGCTATTCCAGTATGAAGGATTGAGCAGACGTTATGAAGATGAAGAGTTCCTAGAGTCTTTATGAGACGTTACTAGTGAATGATTACAAGCTGTAATAGCTAGCTCCTTGCCTTAAAGCCATGGTTAATGTGCTGGGCAGTTACGGAAGGGAAGAAATAGCTTCATGGAAGGAATGATATAAATAGGGCTCCCGCCGGCGGGATAAGCAAGACGATCATAAGCTTGGAACTTGAGTTACGACACTTGAGCTTCCAAATCCCTAAAATATCTTTAATAAGGTTTTTCCTGCAAGAACAAATCAAACATAAATCAAATATGCAGATGGACAAATCCATTGAACGCAATAACTCTATGCTCTCTCCCAACTTTGAAATCCCCAGTGAAGTCGCCGAGGAAGAAGTTGAAGAAGAGATCCCGGATGAGATTTCTCGATTACTTAAGCACGAGGAAAGAATCATTCAGCCTCACAAAGAGCCTCTGGAAGCAATCAACTTAGGTTCTGAAGAATACAAAAAAGAAGTAAACATCGGAGCTCAACTCGACAGCAACGTCAAGAGCAAACTGATAGATCTTCTCAAAGAATATGTCGATGTGTTCGCTTGGTCTTACCAGGACATGCCGGGTTTAGATACCAGCATCGTGGAGTATCATCTGCCATTAAGACCGGAATGTCCGCCAGTTAAACAAAAACTGAGAAGAGTTCACCCTAAAATGGCCGACAAAATCAAAAAGGAAATTCAAAAGCAGCTCGATGCAGGTTTCCTCGTCACTTCTGAATATCCTCAATGGCTAGCCAACATAGTGCCTATCTCCAAGAAAGACGGAAAGGTCAGAATGTGTGTTGACTACCGGAATTTGAACAAAGCAAGCCCAAAAGATGATTTCCCACTACCGCATATCGAAATGCTAGTGGATAGTACTGCAAAGTTCAACATCTTTTCCTTCATGGACGGTTTCTCTAGCTACAATCAGATCAGAATAGCTCCCGGAGACATGGAGAAAACATCCTTCATCACGCCATGGGGCACGTTTTGCTACAAAGTAATGCCGTTTGGATTAAAGAATGCAGGCGCAACTTACCAGAGGGCAATGACTACTCTCTTTCATGACATGATCCACAAAGAGATCGAAGTCTATGTAGACGACATGATAGCAAAGTCTGACACTGAAGAAGAGCATATAGAATATCTCTTGAAGTTGTTTCAGGGACTAAGGAAATTTCAGCTCCGTCTGAATCCTAATAAATGCACCTTTGGGGTAAGAACTGGAAAACTCCTAGGTTTCATCGTCAGTCAAAGAGGTATTGAAGTCGACCTTGACAAGGTTAAAGCTATTCAAGAAATGCCCACGCCGCATACAGAAAAGCAAGTAAGAGGATTTCTCGGACGGTTGAATTACATCTCCAGATTTATCTCTCAAATGACTGCTACCTGTGGGCCGATATTCAAGCTTCTCCGCAAAAATCAAGAGGTTGTGTGGATAGAAGATTGCCAAAAAGCGTTTGACAGTATCATGGAATATCTGTCAGAACCTCCAATACTGATTCCTCCGGTCGAAGGAAGACCATTAATCATGTACCTTACCGTGCTAGAAGAGTCCATGGGTTGCGTGCTTGGACAGCAAGATGAAACCGGTAAGAAGGAGCATGCCATCTACTACTTGAGTAAAAAGTTCACAGACTGTGAAACTCGTTACTCCATGCTCGAGAAAACATGTTGTGCTTTGGTGTGGGCTTCAAAACGTCTCCGCCAGTACATGATCAATCACACGACTTGGTTAATCTCCAAAATGGATCCCATCAAGTACGTCTTTGAAAAGCCTACCTTAACAGGAAGAATTGCTCGATGGCAGATGTTATTATCTAAATATGACATCTAGTACCGTACTCAAAAAGCGGTCAAAGGAAGCATTCTCGCCGATCACTTGGCTTATCAACCGATCAACGAATACCAATCTCTCAAATTTGACTTCCCTGACGAGGATGTTATGTACTTAAAGATGAAAGATTGTGACGAACCACTGCCCGAAGAAGGTCCTGATCCAGAATCTAGATGGGGCTTAATTTTTGATGGAGCATTTAATGTCTTTGGCAATGGAATTGGGGCAGTCATCATCACTCCCGAGGGTTCTCATATCCCGTTTTCTACCAGATTGCTATTTGATTGCACCAACAACATCGCAGAATATGAAGCTTGTATCATGGGTATCGAAGAAGCCATCGACTTGAGGATCAAGATCCTTGACATATATGGAGATTAAGCCCTTGTAATCAACCAAATCAAAGACAAGTATGAAACTCATCATCTTGGTTTGATTCCTTATAGAGATTATGCAAGACGTTTGTTGACTTTCTTCAACAAAGTGGAACTGCATCATATCCCTCGAGATCAGAATCGAATGGCGACGCCTTAACTACTTTATCTTCCATGTTCAAAGTCAACAATTGGAATGATATGCCTAAGATCCGTATTAGACGCCTTGAAAGACCTGCATATATATTTACAACTGAAGCAGTCTTCGATGATAAACCGTGGTTTCATGACATCAAACGTTTCCTTCAAACACGAGAGTACCCACTCGGGGCATCGTACAAAGATAGGAAAACTCTAAGGAGGCTTTCTAGAAATTTCTTCCTGAATGAAGATGTGCTATACAAAAGAAACTTCGACATGGTCCTGCTCAGATGCGTCGACAGACATGAAGCAGACACAATCATCCATGAAGTGCATGAAGGGTCCTTTGGAACCCATTCAAATGGGTATGCAATGTCCAGAAAGATCTTGAGAGCAGGGTACTATTGGATAACGATGGAATCCGATTGCTGTAAACACGTCAAAAGATGTCACAAGTGCCAGATCTACGCAGATAAGATCCATGTGCCACCGACTCTACTCAACGTTCTCTCCTCCCCGTGGCCTTTCTCCATGTGGGGCATCGACATGATTGGGATGATTGAACCAAAAGCGTCCAACGGACATCGCTTCATTCTAGTGGCTATTGATTACTTCACCAAATGGGTCGAAGCAGCATCTTACGCCAATGTTACAAGACAAGTGGTTGTGAGGTTCATCAAGAACAACCTCATTTACCGATATGGAGTTCCAAGTAAGATCATTACAAACAATGGATTGAACTTGAATAACAAAATGATGAAAGAACTGTGTGAGGAATTCAAGATCGAGCATCATAACTCATCTCCTTACCGGCCAAAGATGAACGGCATCGTTGAAGCTGCCAACAAGAACATCAAAAAGATCGTCCAGAAGATGGTCATCACTTACAAAGACTGGCACGAAATGCTGCCATTTGCTCTGCATGGGTATCGTACTTCAGTACGCACTTCAACATGGGCAACTCCTTTTTCTCTAGTATACGGCATGGAAGCAGTGCTCCCCGTAGAAGTTGAGATTCCGTCAATGAGAGTTCTCATGGAAACTAAGTTATCTGAGGCTGAATGGTGTCAAAACAGATACGACCAGTTGAACTTAATCGAAGAAAAGCGTCTAACCGCTCTGTGTCATGGACAATTATATCAAAGAAGGATGAAGAAAGATTTCGACAAAAAGGTCTGACCTCGTGAATTTCGAGAAGGCGACCTCGTGCTTAAAAAGATTCTTTCTTTTCAACCAGATTCTAGGGGCAAATGGACTCCTAATTACGAAGGCCCGTACATCGTCAAAAGAAGCTTTTCTGGCGGTGCCATGACTCTCTAAACCATGGATGGTGATGAACTCCCGCATCCTGTGAATGCTAATGCAGTCAAGAAATACTTTGTCTAAAAAAACAAAAGAACAGCTCGGTAAGTCGAAAACCCGAAAAGGGCGGCTTAGGCAAAAAAGAGCGTCTCGGTGGACTGAAAACCTGAAAAGGCGGTCCAGGCAAAAATTAGAGACAATAAACAGAAATTATCCTGATAGATTGAAAACCTGAAAAGGCAATCTAGGCAAAAATAAGGATACAAAAATGACAAAGTAACTGCAATCAGTCCGTACTTCGTCAATCTGAAGAATCTTCCATCAACGGATCTTCAATCAACTCTTCTGAAGCAACAAGCACAGTTGGAATTCAAAGTTGTTAGGGATAATAGCGGTTATTTGCTTTCAATGTAGCCTTTTCCCAATAAATTATCATTTCCAACTCTTGTAAATAGTTCATGGAATCACGCCTTTGGCTGATTACCATTCTATCAATAAAATTTGAACTTTGTGCCCGTTTGTTTGCAATTCTTACTTTATTCTGTTTTGCAAAATAACGCCTTTTATTGTGAAAATCATTTTTGGAACTAAAAGGTTTTAAATGAATTTTTACTTCAAAATTTTGAAATAAAAGCGAAATTTTCCTTTGAACTATGAACACAGGAAGAACTTCAACAGTTTTCTCCACGAGTGTTTCGATCTTCAAAAGATAGAACAGTTGCTACAAAAGTCTTCTTTTTCTCAGCAGAGATCATCAAAGGACGGTGTTCTTATCAAAAAAGGAATTCCCAACAAAGTTGCCAATGAAATGCCTTTTTCGGAAATTTTAAAGCATGCGACTCAGATTCATCATCAGTGAACGTCTACATCATTACTGCAGATATTTTTCTGAATATTTGTTCGAACTGTGACGTAGCCCTTTTCCCAAATATCCCTTTATTGTCTTGTCAAGTATTGTCAGCATGCATACGACATTCATAACATTCATGCATAATAGCATCATTGATGCATTCCTACGTTTCTCAATGTTTGCTTCAACATCACTGGTTTAGATTGCATTTACTCATGTGGGTATGTCATATCTCCAGCAGATTATCCCCAAGCAGAAAAATACATTTTTCTCTATCATGTTCCCCAGCTGAGAGCATTCTTCATTGGGAACAAAGTCTTGATTGACTGTTTCTTTCCAGTTTATTCCTGGATAGAACCCCGTCTGACCAACTCAGGTTTAGATTTCACAGAAAAATCTACCTGCAAACAATAAGCAATAGCCTCATCATCTGAGCTGCTTACTTCCTTTTCATCTTGAAACTTATAATAAAATGATTGTTCTTCTCAGCAAGTTCAAATCATGACAGTTCAAGAAACCTCCGCAGTTGTCTTTCTGTCTAAACGAAAACCTGTGTCTTTCAATCAAAATGCCCGCATCTTCTCAAGAGAGAGATCCCCGGCAAGATTGTATCTGTGAAAATAGAAACTCATTGGATTTCTGTTTCTCTCGTTGTCTGTTATTCACAAGGCTGAATGCTCAACAAAAATATCTCAAGAATTACCTTGTTATAGTTATCACTTCACTGATAATTGGTAATATCTTCGAGGCTCATTACCATAAACTATCACAAGGCTGATAATTGGTAATATCATCTTTACTTACCTTAAACATTGTCACAAGACTGACAGAAGGTAATCCCTTTGTTTCCCAAAGCGAAACAGATATTCACATACATTGTGAATCTATTTTCTCGGTGAAACATATTACTTGTTTCCAACAAACAGGATTCTCTTTTCTTAGACAGATCGAGTCATCCTCACAAACCTTTCCCCACCATGTCATTTCTTTGATATCTTCGGGGTGAATCTCTTTGCAATCATTTTGCATCACTTGCATCTTTTGGTATCTTAGGTCCAAAATTTGCGTACTCTAATATTTAAGTCTCTTCACACCTATCGAGACGAAGATATTCATCTTCATATCTCAGGGTAAAGAAACTTAAATAGGGGCATCTGTCATACCCCAATTTTTGACCTAATATACCACCTTACATTTGCATCATTGCATCACTAACAGTTCAGAACAGGATTAATCGCGTGTGGCTTCTACAGGTCAAAATTAGGGTTTCACAAAAATTTTCATCTGATTCAAGAGGCAATCAATTAGGGTTTGAGCTTCATTCACCTCAATTGATCTATCTTGATCAAATCATCAACCTCTGATCTTCAGATATCAAATTTTTCCTCATGATCTATCGAGGATCGACCAATTAGGGTTTTCATCGAGGATGAGCAATTACTGATTTTCTAATCAATGAATGACTTTTTTGGTTGGAGATTGATCTTCATGTCTTAAATACAACATGTTGACCTAATTTCTAGATTCAAAACATCACAAAAGTTCACAGAATTCATCAGTCAATTTCTGAATCATCTGATGAAATTTCATCTGCACTGAAAAGTCAAACTTTGACTTTTGGTCAACTTTTTCAAGATAAAACTTTTCCAATCATCAAAATACTTCAAATGATCCATCATGATCATAAAAAATCAAGAAATTTGAAAAAGTCAACAAAAAGTCAAAATTTTCAGCACTTAGAAAAACTTTCAAGTGTTAAAATTTCACATTTTTTCCAAACTTCAAGGCATTTTTTCACATAGTTCCACTTTGAATTAGAAAAAACTCAAAACATGAAAGTTGTAGCCCTTGAAACAAGCTTTCCAAAATGTCAAAGAACTCTCAAATCCATGGTGTCTAGCTATGATTTTGATTTTGAAACATAGAGCTCCAAAATCCTTGATTTTCAAGTACAACTTTCAAGATTATAGGTCATTTTTGAGTTTCTTCTTCTAGAAGCCATGCCACCTTGCAAAGAGAGATAGAGCTGATAAAAAATAAGATGGAGAGTAATTATGATGGGATAAGATCAAGTTGAATAATTAACCATGGTTAAAAGGAAGCTTCCTTTTGCATTTATTACAAAAAATGACTTTCTTGCCCTCTAAGGCAACTTGTAAATACCAAAGCCATTCTCCTTCACTTACCATTCAGAACTTGTGACCTATAAATAGAGGTCATATTGGCCATTTTAAACCACACCAAAGCTATGCCAAAACAAGCTTTCTCATTCCTTTCTTAAAATTCAAGTAACATAGTGTAATTTGAGAAATCTTGCATTTTTGAAAATTTGTGAAGAAACATGAAATATTTGGTGTCTAACATGTCATAAACATCACATGTAACTGATTTAAAACTTAAAATCAATCCAAGAAACACTAAAAATCAAAGTTACATTTCAAAATTTCAAGCTTGCCCAAAACTGCCTTAACTGTCGAATTGGATGTTTGGCTTGAACAAGTTGTGATTCTTTCACTCAAACATCATCAACATACTCCATATGGATGATGCAGACCATTAACTTCAACCTGTAACAGCTCTAACATCAAATTCGAGTTTTACTTTGAAGCTTATGCAGGTGGACTTGGTCATAATAATTCAAGCAATTTCAGAGTGAGCAGACCATCCTCACACGATCCTTGAAGGCCGTTGGTGCTAGAGGAATCATCAAAACACAACTGGAAACGCTCTTATACAACTTTCGATCTCAGCTTGAACAGGTAAGAACACGAACTTCAAACTCTATGATTCCTTGCCTCCAGTCCAAAAAGCTCTTGGCCATTTTGTTTCTGCACTATCACTGATCAATAACCCTCAATCAATTGATCAATTCATCAACCATACACGATTTCAATTAGGATTTTCAGATTTAGGGTTCTTCGTGTTCTTGAGAAATTTAATCATGTTAGGCTTAAAATAAATGAAATTAAAGGACATCATCATGTTCCTGGGTTTAAAACGATCAAGTTTGATGTTTACATCGAGCAATTTCATCGAGAAATGATGAATCCATGGCTGATTGAAGATTGGAGGAGGAAGAAGAAGCTGGGCGCGTTTTTTTCAAATTCAAATATCCATTTTAAAATATAATTAGTTGGTTTGACTTCAATACACGGATGTATTGTCGCCCCAGCGGTTTCCAGCTCACTCTTAAGTCTTTCATGCCATGCCTTGCCCAATGGTCCCGGGTTTGACTAGCCTTGGGACCATTTTTCCCAAACTTTTTGTTTTTCTATCCATATTTTTTTCAAACTTTGACTTTTTCAAAACCCAATCAAAACTCCTCATTTTTAGGTGATTTTTTGTACACTTGTCAATTAATATATCTATTTTATGATAGTGCAAAAAAATTTCAGAAAAACTTTCATCCGATTATATTTTTATCGAGCCGAAAACGGTACTTTTGAATACTTTTCAAAACACTTTAAAAGGTGATTTTTTTTCAAACTTTCGAAGCCCGATTCTTCTCCAAACCTCTTGTAAGTAAATCTCATCTTTCAAAAACACTTTCAAGAACATTCTTCAAAACTTTTCATCAAACTTACATCTTTTTCCATGATCGATCCGATTTGACGATAAAACCGAATTTGTTTTTCCTCGAATTTCTTAACCGATCATGGGCCTCCCTCATGGTGTAAGTCCCAAAATTCTTTTATGTACATAATTATTTCCTTGTACATATCCAATTCTTTTATGTACACATCTAGTTTACTTGTACATAATACATACGTCTTTTGTAAATACTCAAGTACAGACAAACTTCATCCGTTTGTTTTCATTTCACATGTATATACACTGAATACCATTGGTATTAAAAGGAGCATTATTTCCGGTGCTGCTTTTAAACCAATGGGCCTCCCTTACGGTGTAAGTCCCAACCATCCTATGTACATCCACATCTCCTCGTACATATATTCCCGTTCGTGTACATATTTACTTTCTCGTACACATTCAAACTTGTAAATAATCAAGTTACGCTCGTTTTAAACGTTCGTTTTATACACACTTGTTTATATTTCCTTCATAAACTCTTGTAAATAAACATCATGCATTGTTTATATTTCTTTCATAAACTCCTGTGAATACATATCACACACACACTTGTTTATATAACTGTCTAGTTATAACATAACAACTAGTCTAACCAATAGGTTCCCCACAGTATTAGCCTCCTCTTGGGCTTTGTAGAAGGTAACTCATTTCATCTGAGTTCAGCCTCCTCTTAGGCTTCATATAAGAAAACTCATTCATCTGAGTTTAGCCTCCGCTTAGGCTTCATATAAGACAACACTCCCCTGATGAGTCAGCCTCCTCTTGGGCTTCATTCAAAAGAACTCCTCATTGAGTTTAGCCTTCTCTTGGGCATCAAACAAGAAAGAGACCGGGAAATCTCTTAACAGCCTCCTATTGGGCTTCCAATACAAAGAATCACCCGCGCTAAGATAGAACCCAGAGAGTATAATTTCCCGGTGAAATTGCTCTTAATCCTAAGAGGATGGTTTCCCGGTGAAATCCCTCTTAAAGCCAAAGCCAGCCATACCTTATAGCTTCCTCTTGAGCTTTATACAAGGACCCTCGATGACCCTCGGAATGCCTCCTCTTGGGCTAACAATACAAGGACCCATGGGCTTCTTCAAAGCATCCCCCAAATCCAACCAATTTCTCCTAGAGATTTAGACGTTTATCATCTCTATGGAAGAAGTATCTCATCTATCACATCACATACAATCAAAAACTTTTCAAACTCTTTTCAAACAAAAACTTCTCTTAATCGTAAGTGGTAACGCTTGTACACTCAAGCAAAACACCCAATGCTTACAATTAAAAGATTCAATCATTTTTCAAACATCTTTCTTAAACATGTAAGTGGTAACGCTTGTACACTCAAGCAAAATACCTATAACTTACGATGAAAGATTTCAATCAATCAACCTTTCAAAATGTATGTGATGAAATAGATTAGATACATTTTTCATTAAGATGACATTTGTCTGTGTCTCTTACTAACATCCCGTTGCTTCCACTAGCATAAGTGGGAACTATGATTGCTCTGACTTTCTCAACATCCTTTTGAGAATACGTAGGCATAAGGTCTCATCCTTGCCGAGAAAATTTCTTTCTTCCTCAAACCAAGCAAACCATAGATCCCTTTAGATCCGAACTACAAATGCTCTGATTCCCATTAAGGGATATGTATGCAGAAGATCCAAAGATCTTTGCGAGCACAATAATAACAAACATTAGGATCCCACATAATCTACCTTTCTTAAAATCCCAAAGGAGAAACTTTCCCAATCATAGAAATAGCAATTAAAACACACAAACATATCAAACATATTCATATATAAAGCTATGGATAACCATATATATTTAGGGTGCTCCATCTATTCCCTTTATATAACAAACCCCCTTACTCGGAATCTCCCCAATGCGTTACGTCTAGTTTGCGCTAGTCATAATGCATATCATAATCAATTGAGGGTATTAACAGCTTTCCCCTTTTTCATAATCATAATTTCTTGTGTTGAAAATAATAAAGCTTAATGCTCGCGGCATCTTTATAAACAAATCAAAAGAGTAAAACGTTTCGAGCCACAGGATCCGAATTCATATTCGATTCCCTAGCGCGTCACTTTTTAACGCGAACAGGGAGGAATGATCACCAAACTCAACATGATCAAGGAGGTGTACAAGTGAAAACGGGAGTTCTAGAAATTGGCTCGAGTCACGAAGCACTTGTGGTGCAAAACAAATTGTTTGCGAAACAAGTTGAAGAATTGACAAAACAAATGGCAAGACTCCCTCAACAAATCATGGAGTTACAAGGAACATCAAGCAAGCAAGCTCACCAAATAGCTTGTTGTGAATTGTGTAAAGGGGATCATAAAACCGGATTTTGTCCTCCGAAAAATGAGGAAGCAAACTATATGGCCAACCAAGGGCAAGGATACCAACAACGAGCTCCTTACCCTTATCAAAATCAAGGCCAAGGTTACCAACAAAGGGGTAACCAAGGTTATCAAGGCGGGTGGAGACAAGACAACAACAATCAAGGTAGGCAAAATCCATATCAAACTCAAAATCAAAATCAAGCTCAACCACAAAATCAACCTCAAAATCAAGTGAGATCTTCCAACATTCAAGACACTCTAGCTCAATTTAAGCAAGCTTCTATGGATAATCAAAAGAGCACGGAGGCATCTATCAAGAATTTGGAAACTCAAATGGGGAAACTAGCCAAGCAAATTTCTGAACAAAGTGCTTCGACATCATTTTCACCAACTACTCAAGCAAATCCTAAGGAGCATTGCAAAGCGATTACAACTCGAAGTGGTAGAGTTTGTGATGAGAAAAGGAAAGTGGTTGAAAGGAAAAAGAAAGTTGTGGAGAAGGATGAAGAAGTAGTAGTGGAGGAAGAGGTAGTTGAAAAAGATGATGAGGTTGTAGTTGAAAAGAATGGTGATTTTGATGTGGAGGATGATTTAGTTGAAAATGAGGTGTTAGTTGAAAATGAAAAGGAGAATGGTGTAGTTGAAAAGGAGAAAGTGGAGGAAAAGAAGAAGAAAATGAGAAAGGGAAAAGAGAAGGAAGTCACTTTTCCATTAAGAAGCTTACCATATCCTCACCTTCCTTCTAAAAAGGATGATGCAAAGCACTATGCTCGGTTTATGGATATTTTTAAACAATTGCAAATTAATATTCCATTCACTGAAGCATTAGAGAAAATGCCCAAATATGCAAAATTCATGAAGGATATATTGACAAAAAAGAAGCGGTACACGGATCAAGAAACTATAATGGTTGATGCAAGTTGTAGTGCGATAATTCAACGCACTATTCCAAAAAAAAGAAAGTGATCCGGGGCGTGTAACCTTGCCCGTGACCATTGGGGATGTCTATGTCGGCAAAGGATTAATTGATTTGGGATCAAGCATCAATTTGATCCCATTATCCATTGTAAAGAGGTTGGGAGAGATTGAATTAAAGTCTACAAAAATGACGTTGCAATTGGCGGACAAGTCTATTACTCGCCCGCACGGTGTAGCTTTAGACTTGTTGGTAAAAGTGGACAAATTCTTTTTCCCGGTTGACATTGTTGTGATAGATATGGAGGAAGACGTGGATGCACCTCTAATTCTAGGCCGTCCATTCATGAAGACGGCTAGAATGATGATTGACATTGATGATGGCTTAATGAAGGTGAGAGTTCAAGATGAAGAGATTTGCTTTAATCTTTTTGAAGCAATGAAGCATCCAATTGATAAGAAAGATTGCTTCAAAATTGATGTTATTGAGGAAGCAACCCAAGAAGTGAATGATGATGATGATAGTCGAGATCTTGAGGAGTGTTTAGAAGGAATGGAGATTTCCAAGGAAATGCACCCATGGGAGGAAGAAGTGGAAATTTTAAAAAATGATCCAAAAGATGAAGAGCCAAAGCTTGAGTTGAAAGATCTACCATCTCATTTGAAGTATGTGTTTCTTGAGGAGGGAGGTAAAAAGCTCGTAATCATTAGTAATACATTGTCGGAGAAGGAGGAGGGAAGCTTAATTCAAGTTTTGAAATCTAACAAAAATGCGATTGGTTGGGTTTTAGCCGATTTGAAAGGCATAAGCCTGGCCTATTGTATGCATAACATCATGATGGAGGAAGAGTACAAACCGGTAGCCCAACCTCAGAGGCGTTTGAATCCGGTGATGAAGGAAGTAGTTCGAAAAGAAGTGGTAAAGATGTTAGAGCCCGGTGCATGTGGTTTCGAAAAAAGGAGGTTTGACGGTTGTGTCAAATGATAAGGATGAATTAGTGCCCACAAGAAAAGTGACGGGATGGAGAATGTGCATCGACTACCGAAGGCTTAACAAATCAACGAGGAAGGATCACTTTCCTCTTCCGTTCATGGACCAAATGTTGGAAAGGCTCGCGGGACAACAATACTATTGCTTTTTGGATGGTTATTCGGGGTACAATCAAATATTGGTGAATCCGGAAGATCACGAGAAAACGGCTTTCACATGTCCTTTTGGAATATTCGTGTATAGGCGTATGCCTTTCGGCTTATGCAATGTGCCGGCAACATTTCAAAGATGCATGCAAGCTATATTTGTCGATTTGATTGAGAAAACAATTGAAGTTTTTATGGATGACTTTTCCGTCTTTGGAGCGTCATTTGATTTGTGCTTGGAAAATTTGAACACCGTCTTGAAGAGGTGTGTGGATACCAATTTGGTCTTGAATTGGGGAAAATGCAATTTCATGGTGACCGAGGGGATTGTCCTTGGCCACAAGATATCTTCAAGAGGAATCGAGGTCGATAAAGCAAAAATTGATGTGATCGAGACGCTTCCCCCACCTACCAATGTCAAAGGCATTCGGAGCTTTCTAGGACATGCGGGATTCTATCGAAGATTCATCAAAGACTTCTCAAAGATAGCCAAGCCTTTGAGCAACTTGCTCAACAAAGATAAGTCCTTCTTGTTTGATAAAGATTGTTTATTGGCTTTTGAAAAATTGAAAGAAAATTTGATAAATGCACTCATAATCACCGCGCCTAATTGGAAACTTGATTTCGAATTGATGTGTGACGCAAGTGATTATGCGGTGGGAGTCGTGCTTGGCCAAAGGAAGAACAAAATTTTCCATGCTATTCATTATGCGAGCAAAGTTTTGAACGATGCTGAAATTAATTACGCAACGACCGAAAAAGAGTTGCTCGCAATTGCTTATGCATTGGAAAAGGTTCGTCCTTACCTTATTGGTTCAAAGGTTGTGGTTTTCACGGATCATTCCGCGATAAAATATCTGCTTACCAAACCGGACTCTAAACAAAGGTTAATCCGATGGATTCTTCTTTTGCAAGAATTTGATTTAGAGGTCCGAGATAAAAAGGGTTCGGAGAATTTGGTAGCAGATCATTTGTCTCGCTTAGTGAACGTGAAAATTATGGACAAGGAAAAAGAAGTGAAGGAGGAGTTCCCGGATGAGAAGTTATTTGCAATCCAAGAGTGGCCGTGGTTTGCCGACATGGCAAATTACAAGGCCGCGGGATTAATGCCGGAGGATTTGACATGGAATGAGAAACGAAAATTCTTAGCCGATGCTAAGTATTACGTGTGGGACGAACCTTACATTTTTAGGTTGAGTAGCGATGGGTTGCTAAGAAGGTGCGTGTGTGATGAGGAAGCCAAAAATATTCTTTGGCATTGTCACAATTCCCCTTGTGGGGGACACTATAATGGAATGCGAACGGCCACCAAAGTCCTACAATCGGGATTTTATTGGCCTTCGCTATTCAAAGATGCTTATGCTCACGCTAAGTCTTGTGATAAATGCCAAAGAAGTGGCGATATAGGAAAAAGAGATGAAATGCCTTTGAACAACATGTTGGAAGTAGAGGTATTTGATTGTTGGGGGATTGATTTTGTCGGTCCATTTCCATCGTTGTTTGCTAATGAATATATCCTTGTGGCTGTTGATTACGTGTCTAAGTGGGTGGAGGCCATTGCTTCACCTAAGGCCGACGCCAAAACCGTTATCAAATTTTTAAAGAAAAACATTTTTTCTCGGTTTGGTGTGCCTAGGGTGCTAATTAGTGACGGCGGGTTGCACTTTTGCAATACATTGTTACAAAGACTTTTGAAACAATACAGTGTAAAGCATAAGGTGACAACTCCCTATCACCCGCAAGCGAATGGCCAAGCCGAAGTGTCAAACAGAGAAATCAAAAAGATTTTGGAAAAAACCGTTTCGGGTTCTCGAAAAGATTGGTCACAAAAATTGGATGAAGCTTTATGGGCGTATCGAACTGCCTATAAAGCTCCTATCGGACTAACCCCGTTTCAGGTTGTTTATGGCAAAACTTGTCACCTCCCGGTAGAGATGGAGCACAAAGCATTATGGGCCCTCCGATTCTTGAATTTCGATCCATCTTTGGCGGGTGAAAAGAGAAAAATACAACTCGTTCAATTGGATGAAATGCTTTGGTTGGTTGATTTGCACTATTGTTTGCATGAATTTTCACTAACGGGCATTTCGGTGTCGATTTTTGTTGATTTTCGTGTTGTTTTTCAGATGGCACCTAAAAGACAAAGAGTTTCTTCCGCCGGGGCTGGGTCCTCTAGGTCCGTGCCTTTTGATGGAGATCGTTTCTTAGGGCCTGCTCAAGAGGCGAGGTACAAAGAGCTCGAGGAGCGTAATATATGGACGGAGAGAATTATCCGGCTCCGAGAGCAGGGCCACTATGCAACGCCCGATGCTATTCTTTCTAACTACGGTTTGGGTGTTCTCTGTGAGCCTCAAACCAAGGTGAATGTCGAGCTTGTGAGGGAGTTCTATGCAAACGCCATTCCGACCGAGGGGCGTGACTTTCCTTTCACTTCTGTTGTGAGGGGGAAGTTGGTTTCATTCTCTCGTACGGCCATCAACAACTATCTGGGCATAAACTGGACAGCCCCAGAGGATCAGTTGGACATCTACCATGACCACCTGGCTCGTGGTAACTGGGATCATGCTATGCTGAGGAGGAAACTTTGTTTGTATGGGCACTCATATGAATTGAACAGGGCTGGGAAACCTTTAAAATTTAACCGGTCCAGCCTAAAGACTAGTGCCCGAGTGCTGATGTGTGTGGCTCTGTATAATCTGAGACCTCGAAGCCACACATCTTCGATTCCCATGGAGACGGCCGGCCTGATTGCTTATATGCTCGATGAGGAGCAAATTGATTTTGGTCAGCTTATTGTAAATGAGCTGAAGAGGGTCACATTGAGCTATACCTCTAGGGGAGAGCGTATAAAATGTGCCCTCACTTATCCTGGGTTGATTATGGGCCTTCTAAAAAGGGTGAAGGTTGTCTTTCCGGCTGTAGGGCACCTTACTATTGATGGAGTCATTGATGATCACTACTGTGATCGATACTGTAGGGCCCTGGATGATAACTCGCTGCCTGTGCCGTACTTGGCTCGTGCCACCCATCTGAAGAATGGAACAGGCAGATGCATCTCGCTCATCAGAGAGCATTCATGTTTATGCAGGAGAGCATGGGACACCTTGCTATGCAGATCAGAGAGCCGGGGGTGAACCACTTCAATCGCACAGGCGAGCAGCTTAGTGCTTATGCTGGTTGGCCCGGGGTCGGGCCAAATGTAGAGGAGGAGGTAGGCCGATGATCGAGTGAGGATGATGGGAGGGTAGTTCGGTTCGGTTCGATTCGGGTCTCCTGGAGATTCTATCCTCGAGGCTTCAGACTGATCTTTTATTTTCTTGTTTTTATTTTACTTTCAGCACTTTCTAGTTTTTATTTTTTATTTTCGCATTTTAGTTTAAACTTCTGGATTTTGTTGGTTACCATCCATTTTTGGGGATAGGGTTGTAATTCCAATTGATATTTTGTAGGCATGGAGCCTAAGTACTTTTTAGTTTTAAACACCATTTTGGGGTGTCTTTTATTTTATTTTATTTTGTTTTAGTTTGTTCTATTTTATTTTTATTTTTAGATTATAGGTTATTTAGTTTGAATTCGTACTTCTTGTGGTTTGTCCGATTTTTCAACGGTTCTCCAAAGCAAGTAAGTGTGTTTCACCAAAGTGATGGTGATGATAAAATTCTCGACTCAATCCACAAATAAGGTACATATTTAATCGTTTTGTAGAATAATAACATGTCTATTAAATTTGTGCTTTATGCAAAATATCTTGGCATGTACAAAAAAATTGTGTTCACATTCGAATCATTAGGACTTAAACCACATACGTGAGAAGCTTCCACTTTTTACCAAATATAGAGTGTCTAATAGTTTTGTTAACTCGTTTGATTCATGCTTAATCTTTACTTGTTTGTGATAATTTGGAAACTTAGAGATGATCAAGGCAATTTTTGTGCATTATGAGAAAAACCATCAATTCCAAAAGGGCTTCAACTAACCGTGAGTGAGTGAATCCTTGTGAACCCTTTTGAGCTTAAATAGTATTTGTAGGATGAATTTATCAAATCAACTAATTGTTAAGTAGGCCACTTAATAGTTGTTGATAATCTTTGAAAATTCAATGATAATTCATTCTATAAATTTTTCTTGTTTGTGAATACCAACCCTTTTTGTTGATTAACCCTTGAAGAGCATGTTCTTGAATAAAAAAGGATTGATATAAATGAAGTTGGGGAGGTGGATCAAAAAGAACATAGAATTGATGGCACAGTGATCCTAAAGAAAGAAAAAGAATAGAGAAAAGAAAAATACAAAAGAAGAAAAATTTGTATATGAAAAGAAAACAAAAGAAAAGAAAAAAAAAGAGGATCATTGTGTGAAAAAGAAAAGAGGTTGTGAATAATAAGAAGGAAGTGGGAATTAGTTGTGAAATGCTCTGCATACTCTTTAACCCAATTCGTTTCAATGGCCTTGTACTTAAATATCTGTTGTTTCTAACCTAAGCCAAGTTACAACCTTGAAAGTCCTTAGTGATCTTTGTTTCCATTTTATCATTTAACTTGTTTCGATGAACGCATGAATTATTCTGGATGTACATAACTATTAGTGAGAGTGTTTAGTCCTTTGTGAATATGCATTTTGTTCTTCATGAATTTTGAAGAAATGATTAGGTGATTCAAGTGTGAACATATCTTTTATTTTGTTACATGTGTTGATATATTGTGTTTAGAACTTAATTCATAGCCATGTTGTGTTTCGAAGAAACGATCGATGTGTGCTTTTGCCGGGTATGTCGAGTTTGGACCATTATTCTTGTGTGAGTTTGCATGCTTGCATTTTGTTCTTCTAGCTTTGTGAGATTATTGACTTTTGTTTGGGACAAACAAAGAAGTAAGTTGGGGAGAGTTGTTAAGGACCAAATTGTAGTTATTTTGTACATGATTTTGTGGTCCTTAACAATGCCTTTTTATATAATTAGTAGTATTTATTCTAGTGTTTTGGTTTAATTAGGTTTTTATTTAGTTTTTGTTCATAATATATTATTTAACTTATTTTACTTTTAATTGTAGGTTTTTATTGACTAATTCTCCCAAGCTTGGATTCAAGGACACTTGAAGAGCTTTAGGATGATTCTTTTGAAGATATTTTGGATGGAGGAGCAGTGTCGCGCAATTGCAGCATGAGCGCCAGGACTAACCGGCTTAGCGGTCTGAAAATCGAAAAGGACAGACCCATGCTTTCACCTTTTGGCCACCTACCCATCACTTCCAACTGACTTTTGGCTTGTAAAAGGGTGGAACTTCACTTCATCATAATGACTTTTTCATCTTTGTAAAATTAGGGCAAGAATTGTAAAGAAAAACCATAGTTTTTCTTCTTGATTTCTTCATGTTCATCATCTCTACCAACAATCTTGAGAGCAAAGCAACCATGGAAATGAGTGGCTAAGTTCTTTTTGTGTCAAGATTAGAGGTAGTTGATCTAACTAGTATGTATTTCTTTTAATCCATTGGTGTATGAACATGGTTGATGATTAATATAGTTGAATATCTTTGTTCTTCATCTTTATGCTTTGAGTCTTGCTTGGAAAAGAATACTTAAAAGTAGACCTAGGATATTCATCCACTAATGAACAAATGCTAGGGATAGATTTATGTGTCAGTGTTTACAAATATTGAACTTAATGATTATCATGTCAATAGTTGTAGTGAGGGATCATGCAAAGATTAACATGATAACATTCACAATCTTGGTGGGAAATCTACAAGATTGAGAGGATATGTATTTATAGAAATCATCTACTATGTTCATCACTTGATTAATTGAATATGTATGAAACTAGATCAATGAAACTAATCTTGACATGCTTCCATAATTTGAAAATAATCTCAAACTCTCTTGAATCCAAACCATAACTCTCTTCTGAAAAGATTAATTTAGTTACTTGTTTGGAAATTCATGTACTAGTAGATTAGGAAACAAACCCTTTGGTTACTTTCATCTTAAAATACACTTTTCTATTGAAAGACTACAATATACACCAATCCCTGTGGAATCGATAATTAAAAATACTTGTTCGCGGATAATACCTACAACATGTATCACTCACACAATGTAACTAAAACTTGATTATCTAAGGGATAATCGCAATGTACGGAAACATGTCACTTGAGTGCATCCACTCAATAAATCACTATTCAGATTCACGAAACATCGATCCCTGCCCCGGCCTACGTCTAGGTCAAGCTCGATTCATGCTTGCTCGTATGATTCGACTTTCGTGTGGATATCAGGTTTCCCATAGGACTCAAACCCACTTTAGAAGCCATCACTCGTATGGGACTCGAGCCCACTTTGAGTATCTTTCACCGTATAGGACTCGAACCCACTTAGGTGTCCACGTCTCTATGGGACTTGAACCCACTTATGAGACAACCTCTTCTATGGGATCAAACCATTTATGAGGTGTGAAGCATGGTACCTACATCCCAACCTCACTCTACGTAAGTATCTCAGTTCGGATATCGTACAATCAAGGGAAATTCAGAATATGTGATTAGGTTCTCATACACTCGCGATTACTCTCATCAATCACTAGGTGATGTTTCTCACCAATTCTCATGGCATCATAACATGATCTATTTATTACAGATATCACACATGTTCCATACAAAGCATGTTCAATCATCTTTAACGCGACTACTTGTGCATTGTACACATTGCGGTACAACCACATCCAAGCATCACTATTTAAACCATTTCATGACCTAAGTTATCTTTCTAAGTCATTTTCTTAGGATAAACTTAGGTTTACCTCACTCATAAATTTTAGTCATGTCATTATTAAATCAATACAAACATAATATATGTCACATAATCAGCACAACAATAATTCAAACATAGGTTATGAAATACATCACATAAGAAACGCAACAACAATTCATAATATAGTCATGGACTTTTCAATCAACACTTATGAACCACTCAAGAATTATTTTCGTCACTTGAGGAAGAATTATATTCTCCTTCCAATAATTTCAACTTTATAATAAACTGATACATGATTTCCGTTTTATGGAGGAAACTACGAATCAACTTATACCATTTTCATGAAATATCTTTCATTATCAATTTAACATAATTTCTATTCTTAGGTTATATCTCTTCTAATTTATTTAATCCAATCAAGCAATGTTGTTCCAATGGTTATAAGTCATTTTCTTAGGATAAACTTAGGTTTTCCTCTTTTATAATTGGTTTTCCGAAATTAAAGAGACAAACTGATTTTACGTATAATAACATAACATGTTTCAAGTAGTATATAATTTTAAGCTAGCATTACCTATGTAATCAATATTAGGGTAGCATTACCTATTTAATAAACAAAATGAACATGGTGTTGTGGTGGTAATACATTAGTTCCTTGAGGTGTATTCAATTCCCTGCTAATACAATTATTTTCTGAAATTTAGAAGAACAACAATCGATTGCCCTGTACTTCTTCTGCTAACTAAATTCCAAGGAAACGATTGTCCTATGTTCTATAATTAATTATCTCATCTAAATCTATAATTAATTATCTCAAATCTACACAAGATTGGCTTGGGACATTATTTCAAGTTTCTGTTTAATCATTCCTATTTCCATGTTCTTCCAAAATTATTATTCCATCTCACACCATCATAAAACAAGTTAACCACACATCAACAAGAACACATAAAATCCAATCAACATAGTAGATTCAAGAAGCAACATATGATCATGAACTAAAACAACATCTTCTTAGTGTTCATCACAAAATCATGGAAACCTCTTTATTTATATGTTCATGACTAAACCATACTCACAACCCTAGCTTCCTCTAAAAGAGTTTCTAGCTAGAACTCACTTTAATGAGATGAATATGATGAAGAGATGACATTAATTGACGGTGTTGATTATGATAATGATTCTATGACTTTGTTGTCAAAGTTTTATTCTTCTTCTTTCTCCTTCCTTTTCTCGCTCAAATGCTATTCTCTTGTTTCCTTTTCGGTTCCCATTTTCTTGTTTCTGATGTGTAGAGAAAAGATGAGAAAGTGGGTGGCTAGGTGGCATAAGTGGTTGGAAAGTGTGGTGAGAAAGAGATGATAATTTTGAGTGGTTGAGATTCAAGGTAGTAAGAAAATATCTAAAATTGATATTTTTTATATTATTTTATACTACTAGAACCATTCACCAATTATTAATGTTATCAAAAAAATTCTTTTAGGTACTAATTAATAATGATCGGTCTCTTTTAATAAATGTTGACCTCTTCTGAGTTCATTATTTATTCTATTGACCTCAACTGACAAAAATTGACAACTAATAGAGAATTTAATGTATACGTGATATTGCAAACACAAAGATAGTATTTAACAAAGGGTTTATTGGACATGAGTTAAAATCCTAATTTAATAAGTGAGTTAACTTACGTAAGAAAAATATATTTTTTGTAATAATATATGGCTATAATCACACACATACACACAATAAAACTTATTTTTAAAATGTTTTATCACAGAGAAAACATCTTCAAAAATGTATTGGAGTTGTGTCAAATGACTTAGGATATATGAAAATACTCAGAGGAAAAACATGACTTATCTAATTGATTGGATCTTTAGTTTAGTCGGTTAGATTAGTTCAAACTTACACCCTAGACATAACTTTAATGATGTACAACGTCTAGATGTATTTTCTTTCCCTTTAAAGAACTTACAATTTATTATTTTTTAAATTTTAATCAATAAAAATTAATGCTATTCAATTAGATAACGAAAAAATTCATTTATTGCAAATTTTATTTTAGGCACACCTGTTTCCTATAAATAAAGGTTTCGTTTCTCATTTCAAACCATCTAGAATCATGTTTTGATGCTAGCATCTCTCTCTCTCTCTCTCCCTCTCTCTCTCTCTCTAAGTTCTATTTTAACTTTCTCTCATTAGGTATTATAGCAAAAATCTTTTATGAGAAAAGTTTCTTTGTGAGTGTGATTACTTGCGTAATTCTAGAAATGGTAGAATTATAGAATTTACCAAGGAAATTTTTATATACACCTTGGTATAATACTGTTTAATTAAAGATTATCTGTGATTTGAAGTTAAACCCGATAAAAACTTAGGTTGAAGATTGTGTGTTCAGTCCTAGGTTGAAGACTAATCGTTAGTAAATTCTTTATTGGTTCTTGGTTAGCTTGGTTAAAATCAAGATACATTAAATATTAGTCTGGTTTTAAAATCTTCGTAGGTTAGAGAATAGCCCATTTAAAATCTCGAGGCGGTTTGGTTATCCTGTTAACAACCATCGGAATTGAGCTAATATATTTTGGAACTTGAATACTAACCGCTCCAAAGTCTATGTTCGTGGTTGAAAGAAGACTAACTGCTACAGTCACATTTGGGAAGAATTATCGACCACTTCACTTCAGCATAATATTGAAGAAAAAAAGACGCAAACAACATATATATGGTCTTGTATTATTTAGTTGAAGGTCAACCATGATTTCCTTGTATAAGGGGGTTCATGAGCCTTTCCTACTAAAAGGTTTCAAGTATTATTGGAAACTCTCAAGATCAAGTCTTAGCCAGAGGAGTAGGTTCTTTAGTTTTGACGAAACCTCTATAATTCTTTGTCTTATTCTTCCCTTAACTATTTACTTTATGTTACTTATTCTTTTATAATTTTGTTCAACTCTGATTTAATACGTCAAGAAATCAAATGTTTAAAAATATTATAAAGGAAATATAAAATGATAGGCTTAAAGTAACATAAGAACTATTTTCAACATAATATATTCTAGGGTTAAATACATTTTTACTCCCTATAAATATGCGACCCTGCAATTTTGGTCCTTCTAAAATTTTTCATCCAATTCCTCGCAAACTTTTTATTCATTCAGTTTTAGTGCCTGTTATTTCCTAAAAATTTAAAATGGTTTAATTACTCTTAAATTTTTAATTTTTTGAATAATTTTTTGTATATGTGTTCAGAATAATATAAAATTTTTATTTATTAAATTTTAGAACTTTTTAAAATGAGAATAGTTAAATATAAATATTTTAAATTTTAAAAGAAAGTGATAAAAATAATGAAAATCTCGATTTAGAAAATAAATTTTGAGTTTTTTTTAAGAACTTTTTATAATGTTCTACACAAATTTGCAAAATAATCATTCAAAAATAGACATTGTTTTAACAGTAAAGAGTAAAACTACATACATAATAATTTTACAAGAATCATTATTCACGAAAAAATTTAAGAGAGACCGAAATTGCATGATCGTATATTTATAGAAACTAAAAACATATTTGTAAAGAAAAATTGATAACTTATTTCAATTCATTTAACATAATTTTAGAGTATAAACCATAGCTACAAGATCCATGAAATATGTAAAGTAACAAAATATATGAAAATCATATTATAAGATGGAAATACCACAACTAAGGACAACTTATACAATATTATAATTGAGCTTCGTTTTTTACACCCTAGGATCTCATAATCATATCATAATTGGATCCCTTTCTAAACACAAACAAAATTTTAGAATACAGAAAGGTATCAAATGAGGGTCGCATTCACAATCAGAACTTCTAAAACAGTCATAACCTTCCGCTATAATAAAGAAGGGAATAAAAATAAATACTACGAGAATATGATAAGAAAATAAGAAAAGGTATTATGTACGAAGTAAATAAAAAAGAAAGAAAAAAATAACTTACCGTTAATGCTCGTTGTGACAAGAAATATTGAAAAAATTATAATTATAACATAAACTAATTTGACGATAGCCATATTTTCTATCCTGTGGTAAGATATTACTTTATCACTTCTATTGTTTTTAACATTTATAGAGTTTGTTTTTCAACAAAATAATTATAAAGAAGTAAAAAATAAATATTTTTATATTTCATAATAATTAAATGTCTCTTAAACACTTCAATGTGTTGTATCTTCCACCTTTTACAAAATTAGAAAGGAGATCTTATAAAAAAACTATCAATCATAATAATTTATTTCTTAATCAAGTTTTTATTATTTTAAAACCTTTAATACTAAAAAAATCATAACATTGGACTAATATTTTCACAAATCATAATTAAATTTTGAAGTTCTAATAATCAAGAGTTCGGACGCAAAGTAAGTAAATTCTGATAAAAGTTTACTCATTAAAAATCAAATTTCTTAAAAAGTTTATTCATTACTTGAGCCCAATTATTAGGTTAAACACATACAAAATTTAAAAACACAGAAAGGACATTCACAATCATCACTCTCCACTATAATAAAAAGAGAATAAAAATAAATATTACCTAAATAGAATAAAATAATAAAAAATAAAATAGAATAAAGTATTTTTATGAAAAATAAGGAAATTTGGAAGAAATAATAGCTTACTAGTAATGCTCATTGTGACAAGAGAAAGAATAATAATTATAACATAAACAAATGTGACAACGTTAACCATATTTTTCATCCCCAACATGCATCAAATAGGATATTAATTACTTTATCATTTATAATTTACAAATTTAATGCTTTACTTACATCACTTGTATAACTTTTAAGACAGAGTTTTTTACACGTAATATTCGTAAAATTGTTAAAATAAATATTTTTTAACAATATTTTATATTTTCTAAATTTAAATGTCTCTTAAATACATTAATGTGTTGTAATTTTTACCTTTTGCGTATTTAGAAAGGAGACCCATAAAAAAACTGATCAATTAGAAGAATTCATTTTTTATCAATTCTTTTAGTATTTTATTACCTTTAATTTTATAAAAGAAAAACTAACAAAATTATAATAGTTATTTAAAAAAATTATTAAATGGATCTAATGTATATCAATAGATTGTATTTGATCTTTTGGATCACTTATGATTTGTTTGATAAAAATAGTGGTTGATTGATAAGTTAAATGATAGCTTATAGTTTATATATATGATGGTTGATAACAGATAGTTTATACCTTATAGTTGATGGTTGTGGCTGATGGTTGAAAATTAATTGAGGTGTTTAGTAGCATTAATGGTTCAACTAATTTATAAATATAAAATAACATAAAATATATATAATATATAATTATTTTATTTTAAATTAAAATAAATTATTGAGAGTAAAAGTGAGTTTTTGTTAAAATAATAAGAATAAAAAATGAAGAAAAAAATAATAAGCTATGAACTATAAGCTAAAACGCTATTTGAAATACCATATGGAAAATAAGTTATAAACTAACAAAATAAATTATAAGTTCGTAATCAAAAGACCGTTATCAAAAGACCGTTATCAAATAGGTCTAAAATATCATATGAATTTATAAGCTATAAGTTATAAGCCGTAAACTCAAAAATTTGTCTTACCAAACAAATTCTTAGTATATAGTTCGCATAAATTAACTTATCAATCTTAAAATTTATTATGATTTTTTTCACACAACTTGGATTTGTTTATAACTTTTTGATAATGAAAAGCGAAAATAACTATATAGCTCATAAAATAAATACCGCTTTAGCAATCAATGTGTTATTACTAAGAAAAACACCGATAATCACAATTTGTGAAAGTCTTATAATCACAATTAAACAAACTGAAGTATCTTAATATGTGATTGTAAGTTGTGATTAAAAAAAAAATTGATTGTAAATAGACTATTTACAACCGCAGTCTTTTGACCGTGATAATAAATTAGAAAACATGTAACATACACCACAATTTTGTAATATAAATAACTATGGTGAAAGGCAGTAAACATTTTTTATTTTTTCTACATGTTTTGATTAACTAACTTTATCACAATATATAATATTAAATATTTTTAACACAGCAACAATAAAAATAACAATAACAATAACAACAACAGTAAGAATAAAAAGAACAACAAGAACATCATCATCCACAACAACATCTACAAGAATAAAAAACAACATCGACGATAACAACAACTACAACAACAATAAAAACGACAAGAACAAAACAAAGAAAAAATAAATAGAATCGTTAAACAAGAACATTTTACATGACACAACAACAACAACTAATGTTGCTATGTTGAATTCATGCTTTACATGCTTGGATAAATTTGGAGAAGAGATGATGTAGTTCTGAAACTCGTTAATGGAAGAAATATTTTTGAGTTTCGTTTACGGAAAAAATGATATTTTTAAGTTTGGTATAATGGAGGAATGGTGTTTTATAAATGGGAGAAGTTTTGAGGCAGAAAATGAAGTTCGTCTAAGTACGTGTAGGGCTAAAGTGAATGTAGTAAGAGCATTATATATCTTCAAAAAATAAGAAGACGCCACTTTTCACAACGGTTGAAATTTTAACCATGGTGAAAATGGCTTAAAAATGAGTAAAACAATCAGAAATATTGGTGATGGGTTTCGAATCTATGACCATACCCCTCGTTTAACGACGGTTAGAACTTCAACCGTGGTGAAATATGACTTAAAAAATAAAAAAATGTTGGTGTTGGGATTTGAAGAAGCCATGACCAGATGCTACTTTTCACCACGGTTGAAATTCCAACTATGGTAAAAGTGACGCCTTCCTTCTTTTTACCAAGATTGTTATTAAGGGCCGTAGTGAAAAGTCTTGTAATAAAATTTATAAAAAAAATATGCAAACGCAAGGATATAACCTATTACTTTGGTTGATTGAATGTGCGAGGTAATAACATGTTATGAATAGTATATTTTGTAATATTGTGTTTTGTTGTTTTCTTTAGCATGTTGGTGTAAAGGCTAAAAAAATATTGTTTTACATTAGAAGTTATAATTTATGCCTTGTTATTCATTTAAAATTATTTTGTTATAATATTAGGCTTGTATCAAAGTAATAAAGTGTATAAAATAACAAGTTTTGTAATTAAGTATTAAATGTAACTCAATTGACTCTGTCAAGTATAAGAACATACCTCTAAGATCATATATAGCAAAAAAAATTATGGTTAAGTAAAAAATGAAGCAATTTTAAATTCTTTTGTTGTGGACAATTTATTAGGGTTTTTATTTGAAAACCAAGACGAGGAAAAAGATTTGAAAGATTGTAGCACAACAATAGTTAAAAGAGGAGACAACATTTGGTCTTATGCATCAACACTTCCATTTGCGGATGTGGAACTAGGTATGGTCATTAAGTTGGCAATACCACGTAAAGTCATTTTCATGGGGAAAACCATGGAACCGTGAGATCCATCTAGAAAGGATCATGCTCAAGATTAGGAGAATAATGAGAACGACGTCAACAGATATTTGCAAGCACGAGAAATGAAATTTGGAGAGTATAAATATCCTAAATTCATAATATCATAAAAGGAAAAAAGAAGGATTGCAATGCCATTGAGGAATGGAGTTATTATTAAAATGCTTGAAAGAAGAATTGGCTACAAAGCCTAGAAAGTAAACTACAACAAATGTGTTAAAGTAGATGAGTGATAATCATATTTGACCTTAGATAAGAATATTACCTAGTAAGGATCATTCTCAAGATGATGAGAATAATGAGAACGACATCAATGGATATTTGCAAGCATAAGAAATGAAATTTGGAGAGTATGGATATCCTAAATCCATAATATCATAGAATGAAAAAAGAAGGATTGCAATGCCATTGAGGAATGCAATCATTGTTATAATGCTTGAAAGAAGAATTTGCTACAAATCCTCGAAAGTAAACTACAACAAATATGGGCAAGTAGATGAGTGATAATCATATTTGACCTTGGATAAGAATATTACCTAGTAAGGATCATGCTCAAGATGAGGAGAATAATGAGAACGACATCAATGGTTATTTGCAAGCATAAGAAATGAAATTTGGAGAGTATAAATATCCTAAATCCAAAGTATCATAGAATAAAAAAAGAAGGATTGCAATGCCATTGAGGAATGCAATCATTGTTATAATGCTTGATAGAAGAATTGGCTACAAAGCCTAGAAAGTAAACTACAACAAATAGGGGCAAGTAGATGAGTGATAATCACATATGACCTTGGATAATAATATTACCTAGTAATGATCATGCTCAAGATGAGGAGAATAATGAGAACGACGTCAATGGATATTTGCAAGCATAAGAAATGAAATTTGGAGAGTATGAATATCCTAAATCCATAATATCATAGAATGAAAAAAGAAGGATTGCAATGTCATTGAGGAATGTAATCATTGTTATAATGCTTGAAAGAAGAATTGGCTACAAAACCTAGAAAGTAAACTACAACAAATATGGGAAAGAAGATGAGTGATAATCATATTTGACCTTGGATAAGAATATTACCTAGTAACCTTTACTAGTGAATAAGATCAATGCACATCTATGATGGAAGGAACATCGTTAATATATGATCATTATCTTTCGATAAGAGAACTAAGCGAAAAATTTTGCCCTATAAGTGATGTTATTGAATAAGTTGTTATGTGGGTTTGGATATCTAGCTTGCCAATTGAATATTATAATGATAGACTGTTGGTGATCAAATCGGCAAAAAGTTAATAAGGATAAGATCACTCTGCCAAAGGAGATGAGGGAATATCCAAGATTATGTATTCAAGTGGATTGAATAATACCACTTCTTGCTATGTTCCATTGAAGATAGACACTACCAGGTAGAGTATGAAGGTGTGAATTTTTTGTAGATTTGAGCATTTCAATAAAGTTTGTACTTCGAAAAATGAAGAAATGGTGGAAAGGAATACCAAAGACTGATAATAGATTTGAAGGCGAGACGTCTAATCCTATACCATATAACACCAGATCTTGGAGTGTTATGCAAAACACCGAAAATATGCATAAATTGAAGGTAGGGGATGAAGGAAAATAGGAGAGGAGTGGTAAGTGATAAGTGCCAAATTGTGTTTAGTTAGGTGTATGAATTAATGGCACTTCTTAACTTAATTCATTAGTTTTTCATGCCAAAACCTAAACTTCTGTGTAAATATTAATTTTAGTGGTTTATCATGTAAATCTTGTTTAGCTTGAACTTTTACAACTCACTTTGTAGGTATATTTGTATCGGAGGAGCTTTGGGCATGAAAAACCAAATAAATGACTTCGAGACGCATTTTTGAGTAAAAGTGTCTGCAAATTAGAGCTAAACCCCAAATTTTGCAATAAGTCGCAAAAACCAAAAAGTTTTACGCTATTAATGGCGATTTAAGCCTTTTGTTTGTAGTTGCGTTTAGTGCAAAATCAAGGGCTAAACTCCATTCAGTTTTTCATATTTGTGTAAATACCTTTCCACTTTGATATATATATATATATATATATATATATATATATATATATATATATATATATATATATATATATATTACATTTTGAAGAGAGTATAATTTGAATAACATAAATAACTTAATAAAATAAAGGTTTAAAGAAAATTTATAATAAAATATAAATAGCTTAAATTAATTTTTAAAGTCATTTTATTTTAATTGATCAATAAGCAAATATTTTAACATACTAGACGTTTGCCCGTGCGCATGATGCACAAATATATTTTATTAAATTATTATCAATGATTAAATATATATAAAATATATTTAAAAATATTATGAAATTGATTATTTTTTTATATTGACCGTGTTCTTTAAGAAAAAAATTAACAATAACTTAATAATGTATATTTCTGAAAAATTAAATTTTTTAACATAATTAAAAAAGATTAAAAAAATCAAAGAATATAAAATACTCAAATTTTCATAAAGAAAAAAATCAAAAATAGTGTCTGTATGATATAATGGTATAGATAAAAATAGGGTTAATACCTATTTTCACCCCTGACATATAGGGTGTATTTGAAAAAACCCCCTGCCAAAAAAAAAGTTTCAATAGTTACCTTGACAAATTTTAAAAGTTTCATTTTTTACCTTTAGGATGCCACATCACCTAAAAGGTCGATGTGGCTTATTTTGTTAAATTTGTATTTTTTTGTTATTCCACGTCACATTATTCCCAAGTAAATGACCAGAATGCCCTTGCAAATCCATGTTTCATCTTCATCCTTGCAAATTAGGGCGCAGTCTTTGTCAAAATCAAAATTCTAAAACCCTAATCCCAAAATCCCTAATACACACAAATCACAATCAATCGACGCCATGAATGTCGATCACGATCAACCACCTCCCCGCCACCGCCGACAAAGCACATCAAGCCTTACACACCACACCGCCCTCTCTCCTCGGCCAAACTCACGATTCCTCCCGCAGTATCCCTTCCGAGAGACTTCTTCTTCTACCGCAACTTCAACGAATTCAAGGTCCTCGCCGATGAAATCGCGTGAATCACACCGATGTTGGAAGCAATCGCGCCGCAGCTAACGCGGTGTTTCCGATGACTTAGATGATGGGTATGACGGCTTGTGAATGTTAACGACGATGTTTTGAGAGGTATGATGTATCGCGGACGAGTTTAGGAAGATTCGGAGGACGAGGAGGAGAAGATCGCGTGAATGATGCTATGATGGAGGAGAAGACTGGGCGTGTGAATGATGCTATGATGGAGATGAAACATGGATGCACACAATAATTTTGGATTTAAGATAAATGGAGCTAAGGGCATTCTGGTCATTTGCTTGGGAATAATGTGACGTGGAATAACAAAAAAATACAAATTTAACAAAAAAAAAAGCCACATCAGCCTTTTAGGTGATGTGGCATCCTAAAGGTAAAAAATGAAACTTTTAAAATTTGTCAAGGTAACTATTGGAACTTTTTTTTTGGCAGGGGGATTTTTCAAATACACCCCATATGTCAGGGGTGAAAATAGGTATTAACCCATAAAAATATTATATGTATTAATCTATTTTTACAATCAGCAAATTAAATAATATCATTATCATAAAATAAAATAAAAATTTTGAGGTTCTAAAATGAAATAATAATAAAATTTATGTTTAAAACAAATTTAATTTAATGTTTGTTGTTAAATATTATTATTTAAACAAATATTTTGATTCTCATATTCGTATAAATACCAATATCTCTCGAAGTATCTATTTAAATAACTAAATATATTTTGAGTTAATCGATTTGGAGATAAAATAAGATATTTATATCTTGTAAGTAAATCAAACATCATAAAAGATCAAATGAACGTGACTAAGTTTAAAAAAATAAAATAAGACTTGTAATAATTAAGATACTTTTTTCTTGTTTAAATTGAGAAATACAAAGTTGGAAAGCTATGGATTTCAGCTATGTTACAGAGCAGATTGCAATCAAGCTCGTTAGTTGGAAAGTTCGTCAATTATCCTTGGCAGGTAGAATCACGCTTGCGAAGAGTGTCATTGAAGCGATTCTAGTCCATCCCATAATAACAAGCTCGATTCTGAAAACCTGCATTAAGGACATCCAGAAAATTCAGAGAAATTTTATTTGGGGGGATACTGATGCGAAGAAGAAGGTCCATGCGGTGAGCTGGAAATTGTTACTAAATCAAAGGCTTCTGGTGGTCTTGGATTGAGAGACCTTGAGACATTAAATCAGGTCTGCATCATGAAACTGAGCACCAAGGTTATGAATGATAGCGATGACTTATGGTGCAGAATTCTACGGGGAAAATACAAAGTTGATTTGAATTGTCTGCATGTTAAACCAACAGATTCAAAACTGTGGAGAGCTATTACGAAGACAGCATCGGTACTAATGCAGAAAGGGAAATGGATTATCGGAGACGGTAGAAAAACGCAAGCTTGGAGCGATGTGTGGATTGACAATGATCGGATTCTGCAAAATGAGATTTTGGATATTCCTCCGGACCTGAGAAATGCTACAGTTCACGATCTGGTGGGAGTGGATGGAAACTAGAACTGGAGACTTTTGCAGTGGTTACCAATGGATATTAAGCACAGACTTTCGGCTATTATTCCGCCTCACATGGCTGGTGGCGATGACAGATTTATGATTGCAACGGAGGAAGACGGTTCTTTTACTATGAGTACAATGTATAACTTTTTGAGAGAAGATTGTGATATGGAAAACCAGGAAGTTTGGAATATGGTTTGGAGTCTCCAAGTGCCGCAGAGGGTTAGGAGTTTTGTCTGGATTCTTAATCATAACAAATTGTTGACGAATTACAGAGTGAGTCAATGTGGTTATTGTATGGATGGTTGTAGGAATTGTGGGGCTGCTAGTGAAACGGCCATGCATGTTCTTCGAGATTGCAGAGCAGTGAAGCATATTTGGGAGAATAAAGTGCCGAATTAAATTGCTACCGTGTTTTTCCAGGCTGACTGGAAAGAGTGGATAATTATCAATATCAATAAGAAGTTTCATGGTGAAGAGGGATGGAATAGTTATTGGGCTACTTGCTGTCATGTGATTTGGAGTTGGAGAAACAAAGAAACTCATATGGCTGACTTCGTTAGACCGGTTCAACAGCAGGAAGTGATCCTGCAACAAATCACTAGATATAGAGAAGTTATGGTCTTAAATAGGAAGGTAATAAATGGAACGACGGTAGAGAAATATGTTAAATGGTATCCGCCCAAACCATCCTTCATGAAAATTAATGTTGATGGAGCGACAGATATTACGGGTTTGTCGGGGTGCGGAGGTATAATGAGGGATGTGCTTGGAACTGGTGTGGAAGCTTTACAAAATTTATCGGAATGTGCAGCCCCTTGACGGCGGAACTATGGGGTATTTTGACAGGTTTACGTACGGCTATTGGTAGTGGATGGAGTAGAATTGAGATTGAGACCGATTCTAAAACAACGGTGGATATGTTGAGTCAGAAAGGGAAGAAACAGCAAGTTACTAATGCTTTGGTGAATTCTATAAGACAGGAAATGTCTAGATTGGAAGTTGTGAAAATCCAACATGTCTACAGAGAAGCTAATCTGTGTGCTAATTTGCTAGCTCAGGAAGACAAGATAAACAGAGGAGATATTGTTTTTCATCATAGTATACCTAGTTGGCTGCCACATGCAGTAGTAACTGATTCTAGTGGTGTTGTTACTGCTAAAATGTTTGGTTCATAATTTTTCTGTTTTGGGCTCCGACCCTTTTTTGTACCAAAAAAAAAAGCTATCATGTGTATATAATTTTTTTATACCGGTTTCATAAATAATTAAATAAGAATAGAAAGACAATAGTATTTATACACGGTTCATAATTAGGCAAATAAATTTACAAATGAGTAAAATGAGTAAAACAGTTTATACACACTCGACGTATATCCAATAAACCTGCAAGAAACTATCCAGATAATACAGACAAAGGATGTGTGTAGATATGCACGGTCAAGAATGTGTGTCTATACACATTCGACGTATATCCAATAAACCTGCAAGAAACTATCCAGATAATATAGACAAAGGATGTGCGTAGATATGCACGGTCAAGAATGTGTGTCTAGACACATTCGACGTATATCCAATGAACCTGCAAGAAATTACAATCCAGACAAAGCAACAGAAGGCACACACATGTGTGCGAGCAACAGATATGCATTTTACACATCCAAATCAATCAGATAACCTGCAAAAAATGGTGAAAACCAAGCAGACAGATAAAGAGTGCACACACATGTGTGCAACATCAAAACATGGATTCTATACATCCAAACCAATAGTATAATGCTCCGTGTACCTCGCATATAAAACAGAGTGTCAGAAATAGCAATGAGGCTTTTAAATAAAGCACAAGACGCAAAGCTGATTATGTACAATGAAATCGAAGTGCTAAAGATAATTTCCTAGTGAGGGCAACAACTAAATTGCTCTTAAAGCTATCCTAAACATCTAAACAAATGAATGAAAGGCTACGAATTAATCATGCGAAAGGAAGCTAGAAAATTACACAATTATCAAACTAATTCCTACGAAATCGAACCATTAAAAGTTAGATTTGAAATTTTATTTACAATCCTAAGGTGAGGTATACATTTATTTACAATTAGATGGTAGAAAAACAATCTAAAGTTTCAAAGAAAACATGTCATTACATTCCTAGGATTAGTCAACTCAAACTATAAAGGAAAAACATCTAAATGTATTATTGAAATGAATTAAAAACTAAAAGAAATTAATTGCAAAAATATTTAAAAAAAATATCAAAAATATTCTAAACTCCTACAATGTCAGAAACTATTTTTTTATATTTTTTACAGGTCAAAACAATCGAAATCGAAATCGAAATTGAACATGTGTTGAGATTATGTAAGCATGGAAACAGGGGGTGTAAACCAGAATTCTAAATTGAACTAAATTATGTTAATTGGTGCGCTGGGCCTAAAACATAGGGGGTGTATCACGAATCTCCTTAAGCCCAGTATAAATTACACTAAGCCCGTTTCAGTTTTTTTTTGGTCTAAGTCCAATTTGGATTAAAACAAACAAATATATTTTTTTTATTCAGATGTTTTATTACTACTGTCACGTTATTTTTTTATGTGCATTATAACATTATCAATTGGTCACACTTAATTAAGTTATCAGATTTTTATTAATTAAAATAAATGGGACACGTGTCGGCATATGTTTGGCCAATAGGAGAAAATAACATGTACCAGTTAGAAGAGGCCACACCCGGGGTTTCAAGAAAAACGTGACCGGAGTTACATCTTCTGACCACCTTCTCCGGCGATGATTATGCCGCCGCCGACAGCCAGACCCCATAGAAACAACCAAATTCAACGTATCCCGGATCGGTTTACTCAGTAGATCTCGAATCTGATCCGCGTTTCTGTTGAAACTCACTCAAGGGTCAGGGAAGAACACGATGAAACGAGACTTGTGTGAAACTAGGACTGTGAGAAAGTGAAATCCGCAACTCCTCCTTGAAACTTGGTGATGGAGATGGACATTCCAGAAGCTTCACTCCACTGAGAAATCTTTGAAGATGACGGCGATAAGAAGCTCCGTCCTTGAAGCGAATCCGATTCTTCGATCTCTGCTTCTCAGCGACGACGAACTTCTCGCTTCCATGCTGAACTAAAACGTGACTTCAAGTAAACCACGGAAATGGATAGCTATGAGGCATGGCAACGAACCGGAGCTCACAAATCTGAGATTAATCTTCAAGAATCAAAGAGATTCTCCTCGAAGGATAGTAAGTGATCTCTGCAGTTTGTTAGCAATGGCGATTGAGAAAAAAACAAATGAAGGTGTTGCAGGTTGTTGTTCGGTTATGGCGTAATGAGGGAAAGAATGGTGGAGACCAGAGAAGAAAAGTGAAGTGTTGTTAGAGGTGACAAAGAAGAAGAAGCGTGGGTGAATAAGGTGATGATGCCGTTACGATTTCGTAACTGTTTTCTTTATCATCGTCGGAACTGATGATGAAGGTTGGTGGTTCTCCGAATAGCAATGGTTAGTGAGTTGAAGGGAAGAAGATGGAATCTGGCTAGGGAGAGGATGAAGATGGATGCGGTGGTTATTCTGAGAGAGGTTCGTTAGAGATGAAGAGAGTGTGGTGGTGAGGAGAGTGAATTCTGTTGGTGAAGATGGTTAGAAATGATGAGATAGTGAATGGAAGGGGAAAAAGATATTTACAGTCTGTAACTGTTTTCTTTAAAGAATTTCTGTTACAAGTTTGTTAAGCATTGGTCCATGAGAGAATGGTTGGAGAGTGAATGTTATCATTCTGTTGTTTTTTTTTTGTTTATATTCTGTTCAAGTCTCCCTTCTGCTCGCAGCCGTGTATGGATGTAGCATGCGCATAATGGTCATGGTGAGAGTATTCGTAAGAGGAACAAAACGCGTCGCTTTTTCATGTCCATCCCTTTTGCACTCTATAAATCGAAATCGGACGCCCTTTGGAAAAAAGTATGAATATCAAAGTCGGAGAACAAATTTCCGCAAACAACTTCCGTGTTGAAAACTTTTCGAAACGGAGCCTGTAACATGCTCGAAAATAGCCTCGAAGTTGTGGCATCAACACTGATCTCACCATCATGGCATTTCCTCAATATGACCGACCATTTTTCAAAACAAACGCGCTACTTTACAGCCCTGTAACTATTTTGATACTCGACCAAACGATGCAAACTCGATGCCATTGGAAAGCTCGCGTGTGGTACAACAACTCTGTAGTTCGACAAAAATCTAAACGAAGCCTTAATCGCCGAATAAAAAGTGTTTGAAATTTGTCATAAGACTATTCGATGAAAGTCCTGGCTGGGCTGGGCAAGTTTTGTGCATGATGTCTAGCAATTTATCTACTTCGAACCATCAGTTACGGTGCTTCATATTTTCCGCTCCGACGTCTGAAACGAAAATGTTTCTAAACAAAACTTGTAGAGTTCATGACAAATTCCAACTTTCATGTTCGAAGTTTTTTAGTGCGGCGATCAAATCGACGAGAAAACAGCCTCAAACATGTGCACAAAAACTGTTCGATGAAACGCTTTCGTATGCTTGGCAAAAATGCATATGTTGTCTTGCGTTTTGACAACTTCCAACCATCAATTACGGCGCTCCGTATTTTCCGCTCTGACGTCCGAAACAAAATAATTTCTAAACGGAACTTGTAGAGGGCATTATAGAATCCAACTTTTGTGTTCTGAGTTTTTCCGTGCGGCGACCGAATTGATGACAAAAACAGCCCTGAACACGCACACAACAACTATTCAAATCTTGCAAACACGATGAATCCTTATCTTCCAGGCTTTGTAATTTTCGATCTGAGTCCCGAACGAATTCGATTCCTTCAACAAAGTTATAGATTGCCGTGAGATGAACAACTTTGCAGTTGAACACTTTTTAATTCGGAGCCGATAACTATGATAAAATCGAACCTGAAACTGTCAGCTTGAGCATAGAAACAAACACTTCAAAATATTTCTAAGTGTTGAATTTTGAGAAATGATAAACCGTAACTTCTGAGCTCCGTAATTTTTTGATCCGATTCCCGAATGGATTCGATTTCTTCAGCAGAGTTGTAGATTGCCGCTAAATGAACAACTTTGATTTTGAACTCAACTCGAATCGATGCCTCAAACACGTGTAAAATACCTCCGAAGTCGAGCACTTGAACATATTGAAAAACACTTAAAATTTCACTAAGTGTAAAACTTCCAAAGTTGTGAACTTCAAACTTCAGAGCTTTATAACTCGAAATTCGGACATTTCTGGAAAAATCTTCACAAGGACAAAGTCGGAGTACGAAATGCGCTCTTTCCAACGACTATCAATTCACAAACTTATGACCAGAGACGAGCAAGATACGGATGCAGCAACATGGCTCCGTGAACACAAAGTGCTTAAGACTTAGAAAATTTTTCTAAGTCCAAGATTACTTAAAATGCAAGAAACCTCATTTTCACCCGATTCTTCCGATTTTTCTCAACAAATGATCACATTCTCAAATGTCGACTTTTGACCATAATTTTGACCCGAAATTCCACCCGGTCAGACTTTGACTTTTGTTGACTTTTTTGATACACGCACTAAAATATCATTTTATCTGTCCGTTCTTGATTTTCTGATAAATCGCGTGGATCGATAAGCCGTATACAGATACTTCACCACTTACAGAAGACCGTAGAATCAATTTGGGCTCAAATATTCGACCACAACACACTGTAACTCAAAACTGTAATCAATATCCACCTGATAGGCGATCAGAACTCCAAAACCTCAATTCTCGAGAGATAATCAGCAGCTTTCGGATGTTCGCATCTTGTATACTGAGAGGATGCTTGAATTGACAGAACCCCAAATATTCAACTTTGGGGAATCAAACCTCTTCTTCGAAGTTATACACTCTCGTTCAATTAGGATAATTAGATCCCATGGTTAAAGCATGAATGATTTATATGCAATGCACTTATTGATCAAGTGTAAGCCAACTATTTATTAACAAAATGAAGAGGGAGAATTTTGGGGTGCAACAACAGGTCAAAGGTGTGACACCCCGATTTAATTCAAAAATTAAATAAATAGGAATTTAATTATTTAAGTAATTAAGGGCTTGATTATTTATATTTTCGGAATTAATGAGATTAATTAAAGAAAAGAAGAGAATGGAGGTGTGAGGTGTAATTAAGGGTGTGAGGAGTAAATTACTCTACACTTACTAATTACCATTTATTTTATTTATTGGAATAAATAAAGGAACATTAAAAGGAATATAAAAAGGAAAAGAAAGAAAAATAGGTCTTTTTGGAGAAAAGCTATTATACGTAGAGTTGGAGAAGAGAAGAGAAGAGAGGAAAAGCCGACGCCGAGAGAAATCGAAGATCATCGCGAGGTAAGGGGTGATTTCGTTCGGTTAATATGCTTTATGGGTTTTGGGAATCAAAGGGATAATTGGGTATGTTAGGAAGTTTGAATTTTGATGATTATAAGTTATAGTAATAAACCCTATTTTGTGTCGTGTTTGGAATTAGGATCATTAGTATGTCAAATAATTGATAGGGATGAATAAACCATGTTGTTTGATGTTATAATGGTGTGAAATGATTATGAAATGGTGTTCCTAATGTCCCAATTCGTATTTGAAAGTTTGGAAATGATAATGGATGCAAAATGCTGTCAAAAGTAGCAGAAAATGCTGTCATAGGTCGTGGGAACCGGTTCCCTGTGGGGAGGAACCGAGTTCCCAGTGTTATTTTTCAAAAACTGGAAGTTTTGCACTCAAGAACCGGTTCCTGTATAGGTAGGAACCGGGTTCCCATACAAAAACCAGGGAGCGAGATTTTTCAACTTTCAGGAACCGGTTCCTGTATAGGTAGGAACCGGGTTCCATGAGTATTTTTTCAAAATTTCTAAAACTTTAAAAATTCATATTTTCCAAACCGTAAGTCCGATTCGAGTTCCGTTTTCGGCGTTATTTCTTAAATTTAAACTACTACCTTTCAAAAATGGGAAAATATTGTTTTGCTAAAAATTATTTTAAACACGTCGAGCTTCCGATTTTTGAAAAGAGCGACTAGTTAGGGATAATGGAGAACTATTACCATTGGTCTAAGTTACCGGATGAAATATTAATGCTTACTATGTTGTATCTTGATATTCATTATGATTGAATGTGATATATTGATGAACTGATATTGTGTGATATATGTTGATATCATGATCTGAGAATTAATGTTGCATGCTTTTATGACGCATGCATACGCATTTGTTGTTTATGGTTCATTCCCATTGTGCGGAAGTGAACTGGTTGGGCCAATAGACTTACCCGGAGGTTGAGGTAGTGAGGATGGATTCTTGACCCAATAGCTATGGGCGAATCATGAATTTACACTGTCTTTCCACATGTAACGGAGCGTGGGTGAACTCGATTCACGTTTTGGTACCACATGCATAGATTCTGCATTGCATATGGGATTGTAACATGCTAGGATGGTTTCCAGTGTTGCAATTTCCATTGTTTGTTATATTACATGTTCATTGTGTGAACTGCCTTGTGAATTGATTATCACTTGTGTTCGGTTAATGGATTAATGTATCTGTTATTCTGTTGTATTCTAAAAATGTATAATGCCTGTTATATTGAACTGGAATCTCACCCTTACTTTAACAATTTCAAATTTGAAGTGATTAGCTGCTTGGAGTCAGTGAGGATAGCTCTAGCATTGAGTCAGTTAGTTAATCCGCGTGTCAGTGTCGTGCTCTGGTAGATGTAACACTGGGGAACGTTTGTTTGAAATTCTTTAATGGAATTCCTTAATGTTTTGAATCCTGTTTAGTTCATTATCCTGGAATACTATGAATGATGTATTCGGAATTTTTGGTTATGTTTCATTTCCGCTGTTAAACATAATCTTTTGCATTATTTACTTAATAAATATTCTTCAGAGAAAGCATGACACTGTATTGATTGATTTAAATTATTTAAATTGTGACGCCTCTTGGATTATGATTAAAATACTCTGATTATTAATTATAAAACACGGGTAAATAGAAGGAGGTGTTACAATAGTGGTATCAGAGCATAGTCGGTCTTGTCTTAGTGTCGTTATCCCTTTTAGTATGCGACTAGTGTAAGTAACATCGCCGATACTGTGTGTCGATGTAGATTGTTTTGTAATGTTACGAGCAATGGTGGAAGAGGTAATGAAGGAATGATGATGCTATTGTTGAGGCTTTGGGAATGTTAGTGAGTGCTCGGAGGGAATCAACAGGAGTCTGCGATTGGCCGATGCATAATTGGGGAATTTTCGAGGAATAATCCTCCATTGTTCAAGGGTGCACATGATCCCGAGGGTGCTCAAGTGGTTGAAGGAGATCGAGAGGATCTTGAGTGATTGATCCCAAGGGTCAAGGTGAGATATGGTACTACATGTTGGCAGGAAGTCGATGACTGTGGGTTGCTACCAGATCGAATCGAAGAAGATGGAATTGCGTTGACTTTCGTGTTCGGAGAGCTTTTCGAGAAGGTACTTTCCTGAAGATATTCGGGGTAAGAAAGATATTGAGTTTCTGGAGCTCAAGCAAGGCAATAAGTCTGTGAGTGAGTATGCGACCAAGTTTACTGAGTTAGCAAAGTATTATGCTAATTATCCTAATGATGCAGATGGAGAATTTTCCAAATGTATCAAGTTTGAGAATGGTTTGCGTGATGAGATCAAGCAGGGTATCAGGTATCAGCGCATTAGAAGGTTCCCTGATTTGGTTGATTGTAGTAGGATTCTGGAAGAAGACCTTGCTAGTACTAAGTCGAATGCTCAGAGTTATGCTGATCGTAAGGGCAAGAGACATATGGATCGTGGTAAGGCATATGATAGAAATAATCAGAAACCTGGAGGTTGGAAGAAGCCTAGTGGGGGAGACTCTGGTTCTTCTAGTTCTTCCAAAGTGTTACGATGTGGTGAATTGGGTCACCGAGCTCTCGAATGCAAGAATGATGCGAGGAAGTGCAACAATTGTGGAAGATTTGGTCATCTAGTCCGAGTGTAGATCCGTATGATAACATGTTACAACTGGTGAAGAAGGACACACTCGTCCAGTACTAAACCAAAGAAAGAGCAAGTGGTGGGAAGGTGTTCGCTTTGTCGATCGATGTTAAGCCCGACGATCGGTTGATTAAAGGTACATGTTTTATTAATGGCATACCTTTAATAGCAATTATTGACACTGGAGCGACACATTCTTTTATTTCTTTGGATTGTGCTAAGAGATTAAATTTGGAAATTTCTAATTTGGATGGAAGTATGGTTATTGACACTGCCGAGTTCGACTACTCGTATGTTTGTAGGAATTGTCCTATTGTTATTTTTGATAGAGGGTTCGGTATGGATTTAGTGTGCCTACCGTTAGAACAACTCGATATTATCCTTGGAATGAACTGGTTGGTGTTCAACCAGGTTCATATAACTTGTTTTGAGAAGACAGTCTTATTTCCTGAAGAAGTTAAAGTGGAAGATGAGACTATGTCAGTTAAGCAAATGAAATCAGCCGTTAGAGAGGGTGCTGTGGTGTTTATGTTGTATTCTTCGACGGAACTGAAAGGAAAGGCTAAGAGTGGTGAATTTCCGGTGGTTAATGAATTTCCCGAGGTTTTTCCGGAAGATGTTAGTGAGCTACCACCTGAGACAGAAGTGGAATTTGCTATAGATTTAATTCCTGGAACTAGTCCGGTGTCGATGGCGCCTTATCGCATGTCGACATCTGAGTTGTATGAACTAAAGAAACAGTTGGAAGAGTTATTGGAGAAGAAGTTTATTCGGCCTAGTGTTTCACCGTGGGGTGCGCCGGTATTGTTGGTTAAGAAGAAGGAAGGTACAATGAGATTGTGTGTTGACTACAGGCAATTGAATAAAGTGACCATCAAGAATCGGTATCCATTGCCGAGGATTGATGATTTGATGGATCGGTCGGAGCGTGATTTAGCAAAATTGATCCGAGGTCCGGATATCATCGATTCGTGTTAAGGCGGGAGATATTCAGAAGACTGCATTTAGAACGAGGTATGGGCATTATGAATATTCTGTTATGCCATTTGGAGTTACTAATGCACCTGGTGTGTTTATGGAGTATATGAACAGGATATTTCATCCGTATCTTGACAAGTTTGTGGTGGTATTTATTGACGACATTCTGATCTATTCAAAGAATGATGAGGAGCATGCAAAGCATCTTAGGGTTGTATTGGAATTATTGAAAGAGAAGAAGCTTTATGCTAAGTTGTCTAAATGTGAGTTTTGGTTAAGCGAAGTAAGTTTCCTTGGTCATGTGATTTCTAAGAATGGTATTGCTGTTGATCCTACGAAAGTAGAAGCGGTATCTCAGTGGGAAGCGTCGAAGAATTCTTCAGAGATTCGTAGTTTTCTTGGTCTGGCAGGTTACTACAGGAAATTCATTGAGGGATTTTCGAAGTTAGCTTTACCATTGACTAAGTTGACGAGAAAAGGTCAAGCATTTGTTTGGGATATAGATTGTGAGAAAGGATTCCAAGAACTGAAGAGGAGGTTGACTAGTGCTCCGATTCTGATTTTGCCGAATCCGGAAGAATCTTTCGTAGTGTATTGTGATGCGTCTTTGATGGGTTTAGGAGGTTTTTTGATGCAAGATAGGCAGGTTGTGGCTTATGCTTCAAGACAATTGAAGACTCATGAAAGGAATTACCCGACTCATGATTTAGAGTTGGCGGCTGTTGTGTTTGTGTTGAAATTGTGGAGGCATTATCTGTATGGTTCACGATTTGAAGTGTTCAGTGATCATAAGAGCCTGAAGTATCTCTTTGATCAGAAAGAGTTGAATATAAGCAGAGGAGATGGTTAGAGTTTCTCAAGGATTATGATTTCGGTTTGAATTACCATCCTGGTAAGGCAAACGTTGTGGCAGATGCGTTAAGCATGAAGTCTTTGCATATGTTAATGTTAATGGTTCGTGAATTGGAATTGGTGGAACAATTTAGAGACTTAAGTTTGGTATGTGAGACTACTCCGGATAGTGTGAAGTTGGGCATGTTGAAGCTGACTAGTGGTATTTTGGAAGAGATTCGAAATGGGCAGAAGTCTGATGTCAGTTTAGTGGACAAGCTGACATTGATTAACCAAGGTCAAGGAGGTGAGTTCTGAATTGATGAGAATGGCGTTATGAGACTTGGTGATAGAGTGTGTGTTCCGGATGTTGCTGAGATCAGAAAGAGTATCTTGGAAGAAGGACATCGAAGTGGGTTGAGTATTCATCCTGGTGCTACTAAGATGTATCATGATTTGAAGAAATTATTTTGGTGGCCTGGAATGAAAAAGGAAATTGCCGAGTTTGTGTACGCGTGTTTGGTTTGTCAGAAATCAAAGATTGAACATCAGAAGCCGTCGGGATTGATGGAACCGTTGTTTGTTCCAGAATGGAAATGGGATGGAATTTCAATGGATTTCGTGTCTGGTTTGCCGAGGACGACGAAGAGCTGTGATTCTATTTGGGTTATTGTCGACCGATTGACAAAGTCTGCTCACTTCATTCCGATAAGAATGGATTATCCGATGGAGAGTTTGGCAGAATTGTATGTTGAGAGGATTGTAATTTTGCATGGTATTCCGTCTAGCATTGTGTCAGATAGAGATCCGAGGTTTACTTCTAAGTTCTGGACAGGATTGCAAGAAGCTTTGGGTACTAAGCTACGATTGAGTTCTGCATATCATCCACAGACAGATGGTCAGACGGAGAGGACGATTCAGTCGTTAGAAGATTTGTTGAGGGCTTGTGTGTTAGAGAAAGGTGGAGCTTGGGATAGTTATCTACCATTGATTGAGTTTACCTACAATAATAGTTTTCATTCGAGCATTGGTATGGCTCCGTTTGAGGCATTGTATGGTAGGAGATGTCGGACACCGTTGTGTTGGCATGAATCTGGAGAAAGTGCGGTGATTGGACCAGAGATTATTCAACAAACTTCAGAAAAGATCAAGATGATTCAGGAGAAGATGAAGGCTTCTCAGAGTCGTCAGAAAAGTTATCACGATAAGAGGAGAAAAGATCTTGAGTTTAGTGAGGGAGACCATGTGTTCATGAGAGTTACTCCAATGACTGGTATTGGTCGAGCTTTGAAGTCAAAGAAGTTGACTCCGCGCTTTATTGGTCCATTTCAGATTACTAAGAGAGTTGGGAAAGTTGCTTATCAAATCGCTTTACCACCGTCACTTGCGAATTTGCATGACGTTTTCCATGTATCTCAGTTGAGGAGGTACATTGCGGATCCGTCTCATGAGATTCAAGTAGATGATGTACAGGTACGAGATAATTTAAATGTTGAAGCAGTGCCTGCGAGAATCGAAGATCGCAAAGTGAAGCAACTGCGTGGTAAAGATATAGCACTGGTACGAGTAGCTTGGGGAGGACCAGCTGAGGGAAATGTAACTTGGGAGCTGGAGAGTCAGATGAAGGACTCGTATCCCGAACTTTTCGTCTAAGGTATGTTTTCGAGGACGAAAACTCTTTTAGTGGGGGAGAGTTGTGACACCCCGATTTAATTCAAAAATTAAATAAATAGGAATTTAATTATTTAAGTAATTAAGGGCTTGATTATTTATATTTTCGGAATTAATGAGATTAATTAAAGAAAAGAAGAGAATGGAGGTGTGAGGTGTAATTAAGGGTGTGAGGAGTAAATTACTCTACACTTACTAATTACCATTTATTTTATTTATTGGAATAAATAAAGGAACATTAAAAGGAATATAAAAAGGAAAAGAAAGAAAAATAGGTCTTTTTGGAGAAAAGCTATTATACGTAGAGTTGGAGAAGAGAAGAGAAGAGAGGAAAAGCCGACGCCGAGAGAAATCGAAGATCATCGCGAGGTAAGGGGTGATTTCGTTCGGTTAATATGCTTTATGGGTTTTGGGAATCAAAGGGATAATTGGGTATGTTAGGAAGTTTGAATTTTGATGATTATAAGTTATAGTAATAAACCCTATTTTGTGTCGTGTTTGGAATTAGGATCATTAGTATGTCAAATAATTGATAGGGATGAATAAACCATGTTGTTTGATGTTATAATGGTGTGAAATGATTATGAAATGGTGTTCCTAATGTCCCAATTCGTATTTGAAAGTTTGGAAATGATAATGGATGCAAAATGCTGTCAAAAGTAGCAGAAAATGCTGTCATAGGTCGTGGGAACCGGTTCCCTGTGGGGAGGAACCGAGTTCCCAGTGTTATTTTTCAAAAACTGGAAGTTTTGCACTCAAGAACCGGTTCCTGTATAGGTAGGAACCGGGTTCCCATACAAAAACCAGGGAGCGAGATTTTTCAACTTTCAGGAACCGGTTCCTGTATAGGTAGGAACCGGGTTCCATGAGTATTTTTTCAAAATTTCTAAAACTTTAAAAATTCATATTTTCCAAACCGTAAGTCCGATTCGAGTTCCGTTTTCGGCGTTATTTCTTAAATTTAAACTACTACCTTTCAAAAATGGGAAAATATTGTTTTGCTAAAATTATTTTAAACACGTCGAGCTTCCGATTTTTGAAAAGAGCGACTAGTTAGGGATAATGGAGAACTATTACCATTGGTCTAAGTTACCGGATGAAATATTAATGCTTACTATGTTGTATCTTGATATTCATTATGATTGAATGTGATATATTGATGAACTGATATTGTGTGATATATGTTGATATCATGATCTGAGAATTAATGTTGCATGCTTTTATGACGCATGCATACGCATTTGTTGTTTATGGTTCATTCCCATTGTGCGGAAGTGAACTGGTTGGGCCAATAGACTTACCCGGAGGTTGAGGTAGTGAGGATGGATTCTTGACCCAATAGCTATGGGCGAATCATGAATTTACACTGTCTTTCCACATGTAAACGGAGCGGTGGGTGAACTCGATTCACGTTTTGGTACCACATGCATAGATTCTGCATTGCATATGGGATTGTAACATGCTAGGATGGTTTCCAGTGTTGCAATTTCCATTGTTTGTTATATTACATGTTCATTGTGTGAACTGCCTTGTGAATTGATTATCACTTGTGTTCGGTTAATGGATTAATGTATCTGTTATTCTGTTGTATTCTAAAAATGTATAATGCCTGTTATATTGAACTGGAATCTCACCCTTACTTTAACAATTTCAAATTTGAAGTGATTAGCTGCTTGGAGTCAGTGAGGATAGCTCTAGCATTGAGTCAGTTAGTTAATCCGCGTGTCAGTGTCGTGCTCTGGTAGATGTAACACTGGGGAACGTTTGTTTGAAATTCTTTAATGGAATTCCTTAATGTTTTGAATCCTGTTTAGTTCATTATCCTGGAATACTATGAATGATGTATTCGGAATTTTTGGTTATGTTTCATTTCCGCTGTTAAACATAATCTTTTGCATTATTTACTTAATAAATATTCTTCAGAGAAAGCATGACACTGTATTGATTGATTTAAATTATTTAAATTGTGACGCCTCTTGGATTGTGATTAAAATACTCTGATTATTAATTATAAAACACGGGTAAATAGAAGGGGGTGTTACAAAAGGAACACCAAGATATCGAAACAGAAGCACTCTTTCAGCAAAACAGGAGGAAAGAAGAATGGAATCCTTGGTATCTTTATCTACGGCTCCAAAGAAGATTTTACTCTTATTCTTATTCATTCTCATACCAGTAGAAGTGGAATAGTTTTTGAAAGCTTCTAACAACATGTTAATCGAGCCAATGTCTCCACGAGAAAAAAGCAAAACATCATCAGCAAAGGCTAAATTAGTTATGGCCATTTTCTCACATTTGGAATGATGATTAAAATTTGGATTGAGTTGCATCTAATGGAGGCACCTGTTCATATATTCCATGACAAGAGTAAAGAGATAGGGGATATAGGGTTCCCCTGTCGAATTCCTCTGGTAGCAGGAAAACTTTTGGAAATCGAGCCACTAATGTTAAATCTGTAAGTAACTGTTGTCAGGGAGACCATTATCCAGTTAATGAAAACCTGTGGAAAGCTCATTTCTTGGATAATGTTCTTAAGGGACAACCAATCAATCATGTTGTAATCCTTCTGAATATCAAGTTGAATCGTACAACGCGGCGTACCATCTTGGCGAGAATAACCTTTGATAACCATCTTGTCATTGATGTCTTTCAAAGCTTCAAGGATTTCTGTACTCATAACAGGGCTCACCAGGCAGTTTCTTTGGGAAGACGTTAGTTGATTACCATTCTTAAGAGCAGGGATATTTAAACTAAGGAGAACATCTGCTTTCTTCCCCATTATATTCTTATAGTAAACAAGGACACAATCCTCTATAACAATAGGGGAAGAGAAGCAATGACCATCATCATCAACCAGAATCTTCATACTGCAAGAGTTATGTCTAGCTTTTAGGAAGCATGAAAAAAAGAGTTGTTATTGTCTCCCAACTTAAGCCAGTCAATCTTAGATCTTGCCTCAAAATATCCTCCTCGATAGTGTTCTAGTAATTTAGGTCATCAGTGCAAGATTTGATTTGCTCAATCAGATTTGTATTTATTCTATCAGTTTGGAGAGAAGTCTGAAGATGCTCAAGATTCTTTCTAGCAGCACAGATGTTATTCTTGGCCTGCAACATAGGAAATTAGAGCTTGCGAAGAATAAGTTGCAGTCTCAATAACTTTTTCCGAAGGACTTCCATAGGTTTATCACTAACATTGACATTCCAGCTAGATCTAACAGTTTCAAGAAAACTAAGAGCTTTGGTGACAGAGTTCACAAATTTGAATCTGATGCCTTTCCTAGGAGGAGCAAGTTGATTCGAGACAAACAGTAAAGTATGGTCAGAGATGTGGGGAGGGAGGAAATTTAAGGTATAATCCATTTGGTTTTGAAACCAGTCTGGGTTACCAAGAACTCTGTCTATCCGCGAGTAAATAGTGCCAGCAGTCTGCTTATTAGACCAAGAGAAGTAATCTCCAATCAAATCCATCTCAAAAAGATTGTGTTTATCCATAATGTCTTGGAGGTCCACAAATTCAGTTTATGCGACAAGCTTTCCCCCTATCTTATCCTGGCTCTTGAGGACATTGAACTCCCCAATGAGACACCAAGCCCATTGAACTTGCATCATAGATAATTTAGTCCAAAGTCTTTTCCTCCGATCTAAAGTATTCATGGCGTAAACAACAGTTAACCAAAATTTAAACTTCCCATTTATATCAAAACCAGAATAATGTATCATTTGACTGGATTGGCTGATACTTCGAACATCAACGTTGTTGTTATCCCACTGAACCCAAAGTCTTCCATTATCATTAGAGGCGTAGTTATCAAGATAGGTCCCTCCAAGGTTCAAGTTATTGCGCACAACATAGACTTTATTAGCTTTGACTCTAGTTTCAATAAGGATGCTAATATCCACTCTAAGAGAAAGGAGATGAGAGCTAATCTCCTTGATCTTAGAGGATTTATTGAGCCCTTGATGTTCCATGATACAATCATTGATCACCATGTTGAAGCTCTAGGAGATCATTCAAAATCCCTAGGGCATCAAATCCATTGTCACACAATAAGCTATTTTTTGCTTTGGTACCTTCATCTATGGGTTTTTTACCCCTGTCCTTGCCACTTTTAGGTACTTCAGACCATCTGCCAGGCTCAAGGTCCTTTTCTCCATTCTCATTCTTGTTCTGTTTCGTAGAACTCTTGGAAAGAGTTGCAAAAACTCCACTTGTCGGATCCTTTCCTCTATTCTTAGGCTTGTTCTATGTCATAGTACCCTTGGAAGGGGTTACAACAGCTACAATTTCTTCAGTAGATTGTATCTTCGGTTTCCATTGAGTAGTTTTTGGCTTAGGTTTGTCAAAATTTATTTACAATTATTATCAAATAAAACTTTCATTTACTTTATAAAATTATTTATGTCTATTTTATCAAACTTTAGTTATTTGATTGATGAATAAAGGATTGAAATGTTACATGATATATTAAATTTTTTTTAATTTATCATTTTAATTTTTATTATTGAGATTGTAAAAAAAAACTATTTTTGTCGTTGATATTGGTTGAAATATGAATGTTCTTTTTTTTTTTTTACACATTATCAAGGTTGTTTCTACTATACTCTACATATGTTCGATCACAATTATAAAACAAAATAGTAAAGTATTTCAAAAAAAAACTATATTCTCATATGCAAGAAATCATAATTATTGTTATTTGAATATGAAAAATATAATAGTAAAGTATATAAACAGGATAAAAGATTATTACAAACTATATTATATTTTAAGATCAACTCGTAATGACTTACTTATCTTTTAAATTGTGTAAGAATTACTTTAAACTTTAAAAAACAATTATTTCAAGTGTTATTTTTATTGTTATAATTTCAAAAATAAAAAATATTTGATTGTGTTTGGATTCTCTGATCTCTTATGTATAGTATTTATTGTTGGTCATTAATTTGTTTTTGATATTATATAAAAAAATATAGTATTAAAGTATATAGACACAGTATTAGATTGTTGCACATTATATTATTTTTAAATATTAGCTTAAAGTGACTTTTGAAAATTGTATAACACCTACTTTAAGGTTACAAATATTTATTTTAAATTATTTTTATTGCTATAATTTCATAAAAATAAAGAGTATTTTATTGTGTTTGGATTTTCATATCTATTTTATTTTTGAAATTTGAGTGAATATTCTTAATGTAAGAAAATATACATGGTTAGAATAATGATTGACATTAGTTTATTATTTTAAGTATATAGACATTAGTTTATTAGTATCGAAAATGTATCTAACAATAGTTCTTAAATTGATTCTTAAATTTTGAATATATTGATCATATTAGTTCCTTGGGGCCACTTAATTTAGGGCTAACATTCCTAGGTTATATAGAGGTTTAAAATTTAATAATTTAGAGATAAAGTCTTCAATATTTATTAAAGAAAAAAAATTTATTTAAAAACTTATTAAATAATTCCATCTAATAATTTAAATTGAAATAATTAATAATGTACAAATTTAAAAATTAGTAAATAATTCCCCCTAATAATTTGAAGGGAATACATGACATAAATCTGTATTGTGAAAATTTTCAAAAGAACCAACTGTGATAATTAATAGAATTTGTCAATGTCTTGTGATCTTATTTAGTTATACAGACCAATATCAGGAGGGTCAATGAACCCAGCAAGGACTTTGTGTCCTTGAATTGCTTCTGCTTCTTATAAGTATGGTTGGACCAATTACTGGTGCATGCTCTTATGTTTTGATTCAAGACACATATTATAAACAATATATTGCAACTATAAATCACATCTTTCACCGAAGCTAAGCCATGAGATGAATAGGATTGAGCTATAGTTTGTGATAGTGCTAAGTGTGAGAATTGTATACTTTGTTTTGGAGGTTGGACACCATCCAAGGCATTGTTGAGTCTTGGAGGATTTAAAAGTCCATTCAATGCATGTATCAAATATAAGCCATTCAATATATTTATGTATCAAATTTAAGGCTTATATGGCATCCATGTTATTGTCTCGGATGCTCTAATATCTTTAGAAACCATTTCATTGAATTAATATTTTAAAGTTTTGTTATGGACAGTCATTTCAGAGGTTAAAAATTGTGAAAACTATTGGTAGAAACTCTAGTATTAAGATGTCAACAAGAAATATTTATTGGTTCGACAAGGTTCAAACATGTTGTTGAAGTCTGCTCACATGATGTAGTCGAAATGCTATGTTTATTAGCATGTCGTTGAATTTGGTCTATTTGTTATACTCAATTGTTTAAATTAGCTTGTTCCCTAAATTAATATTAATGAGTTTGTGTGTAAAAATCCATTAGTTTAGTGTATTAGTTTTATTATAAATAGCATACTAGTCTCTCATCATTGCATAATGCAAATCGAAATTTAGGGCATGAGAGGTTATTTGTTATTCTATACCACTTGTAATCTTGTTTCAAAGAGAAATCAAAGAATAATAATTAATAACCAATTCCATATATTCATCTTTTTCTTGATTCCTACATTAAGGGATTCCTGCCATCAAGGAAACCTTTTATACTTTGTTCTTGGTATCGGTTTGCACAATAAATTGGTGTGGTGAGTGTGGAGAAGATGCCTTCAACAAAATATGAGATTGAAAAGTTCACCAGAGTGAACGATTCAGTCTGTGGCGCTTGAAGATAAAACCCCTAGTAGTTCAGTAGGATTTTCTTAGAAGCGTTGAAGGGAGAAAGGACCATGCATGATGCATTAACGGAAAAAGAAAAGACGACCATGATAGAGAAAGCCCACAACGCAATCTTATTGAGCCTTGATGATAAGGTTCTTGGACATATATCAAAGGAGACGATGGCGTCGGAGTTATATGTGAAACTTGAAAGTTTGTATATGATCAAATTGCTGATAAATTGAATGTACCTAAAGCAAGTCTGTATATGTATCAGGAAGAGGTCAAAGGAAGTCTTGAGATGTGTGAAGAAACAAGGCTTGTATATCTTTAAGGTTGAAGTTGTAGGTGGTTCTACATATGTTGCATCTACGAAATCTTTGTCGAAGACAAAATTTGGCACATGAGATTGAACCATATCAGTGAAAGGAGTTTGGTCGAATTGGGGAAACAAAATGTGCTTGGTGTAGATAAAGTCGAAAAGCTAGAGTTTTGTGAACCTTGTGTACTTGGAAAATTTTGAAGAGTGAAGTTCAATAAAGTCAAATAAAGGATACATGTATCTCTTATTTACATTCATGCTAATCTTTTGGGGCATGTAAGGTGTCCATCACATTCTTGATCAATGTATTTTCTATTCATAGTTGATGATTATATTTGAAAGTTGTGGGTATTCATCCAAAAGACTAAGGATGAAACCTTTAAATATTTCAGAAGTTAGAAGACTCTGGTCGAAAATCAGTCTAGCAGAAAGGTCAAGAGATTGAGAATCGATAATGACCTGGAATTTTGCAATGAGGCGTTCAACAACTTTTGTGCTGCCTCTGATATTTCAAGGCATATAGTTACTGCATGTACTCCACAATAAAATGGTTTGGCTGAAAGGTTTAATCGAACCATTTTTGAAAGAGTTAGATGTATGTTGGCTAGTGCTAGGTTAAAAAGTGTTTTGGGTTAAGATTGTTTCGATAGCTACATATCTGATAAATTGATGTCCTTCGACTACATTAGATACGAAGACACTTGAAGAAGTTTGGTAGGGACATCCATTAGATCTCGACAAACTTAGAGTATTTGGATGCATAGACTATGCTCATATTAGGCAAGACAAGATCGAACCTAGAGCTATGAGATGCATGTTTATCTGATATCTTGAAGGAGTCAAAACTTACAGGCTATGGTGCTTAGAGCTAGGTAACAAGAGATGTATCATCAACCGAGATGTAGTTTTCAATGAAACTGAGATGACTTTCAAGAAAATTGATGACATTGGTCGAAGTGCATAAATATCAGAAGAGGGGCTGGAACAGAAAGAGAATCTTGTTGAGGTGGAACATGTCAATACTGAATTGTGTATCCCAGATGAAGTCGAAGAAGAAGTACAAGATGCTGATGATACTGAGGAAGTCGATAAAACAGTCGATGACTATCTGTTGGCAAGAGATAGGCCGAGAAGAGTCATAAATCCACCTCACAGACTTGGGTATGCAGATCTTATAGTTTTTGCCTTAATCTTAGAGTGAGGTTCTAGATGAAGAATCTAGAGACTATAAAGAAGTTACGGGGAGTCGAAATGAGACTAAACGGATGAAGGCCATGGATGACGAGATGAAATCTCTTCATGATAACCATACTTGGGAACTGATTAAGAAACCACACTTATGAGCTGATTAAGAAACCTGTTGGAACTAAATTAGTCAGCTAAAAGTGAATTTTTAAAATTAAGGAAGGATTCAAAGAAAACACATCGAAGAGATACAAAATAATATTAGTCGCAAGAGGTTTTGCTAAGAAAGAAGGTGTCTACTTCATGGGTAGTTGTAATGAAAATAAACATCATAGGTAGAAGATATGTAAATTGAAGTGTGAAAAATTCCAATAGCTAAAGAATATAATAAGAGAAATATAAAATGATACTCTTAAAAACCTAAAAAACTATTTTCATCATAAATATTCTAATAGACAATAAGATTGTAAAGAAAAACTAATATCTTATTTTATTTCATTTAACATCTTTATAGGGTACAAACCATAACTACAAGGTCCATGAAATATGAAAAACAACATACTATATGAAAATCTTATTACAAGATGGAAATGCCAAAATTAAGGACAACTTATTTAATACTATAGTTGAGCTTCTTTTTACTCCCTAGGATCTGATAATCATCTTGTCGAATAGTTTTTCTGTACACATACACTTTCTAAGAATACAGAAAGCTATCAATGGAGTATCACATTTGCAGTCAGAATTTGCAAGACAGTATTCACCCTCCGCTATAACAAAAAAAAAGAATAAAAACAAACATTACATAATTAGGATAAAATAAGAAAACACCATAAAATATTATATACGAAGTAAAAAGTAGAATTCAAAAGAAAAAAAAAAAGCCTACTGTTAATGCTAGTTGCGACAAAAAATATATAAAGAATGATAATCATAACATAAACAAATGGGACCAACTTAGACATATTTTCAATCTTCAGATAAGATATTGTTTTATCTCTTTATGATTTATAAGATAATGTCTTACTTAAATTACTTTATAATTTTAGCACATAGAGTTTTTTTAAACGTAATACTTATAAGGTTGTAAATATAAATATTTAATAATAATTAAATGTCTCTTAAATACATCAACGTCTTTTGTTTTCCACCTTTTACATACTTTGAAAGGACATAAAAAAATGTATCAATAATGTTTTAAACATTTTTAGAATTATTTTAAAACATTTAATATTGAAAAATAATCAAATTATAACAATATTTTTTTAAAAAAAAATTGACTCTTTTTTTAAACACAAACTTAGTTTAAAAACATATATTGGTATCAAAGGAGTATTGCATTCACAATCAACATTTTAAAAATAATTATAACCCTCCCTAATAATGAAGAAAAGGAATAAAATAAATATAACTAAAATAGAATTAAAATATTAAATTTTATAAAAAAAATAACTTACTATTTTATTTTATAAGCAATGATAAAGTTGTATTGAAAATAAATAGAAGGGATACTCAATCCATACAAAAAGAATGAGTCATACAAGACTAAATTAAGTTCATCCCAATTAAGGCCAGTTTGACCCTTGGTCTTTGCTATTCTACCATTCCCATGAAAGAACTTTTGAATTCTGTACAATTTCCTAAACACCTAAGAACCCTTCATTAAACCACATTTTGTTCCAACTTAACCAATATGTCCCAAGAGAGTGCTAGCAAAAGAAAACATGGAAACTTAGACTTTTCTTTTTACCAAATAGAAGAACTAATTAATAGGTGTTATGGTTGTTATAATTAAACTTAAAAAACGGTGAGTAATTGTGAATCAATATTCATGATAAATATTCAATTAATCTGTGAGATATTGAATCGAATTCTATTGGGTCGAAGGATAGCTTCTGATTCAACAGGATTGAGTATGTTATCAAAGTTTGTTCACATGTTGGTGTCGAAGACTTATATACTGTAGTTGAAGTATGTTTTAGTATGTGGGTGTCGAAATTCTAGGTTTTTAGTATTTCGAATTGAGCCTGTTTGTTATGTCCAATTGTTTAAGTTATCTTGTACCCTAAGTTAGCCTGTAATAGATATTTGTGATAAAAGCCCATTAGTTTAGTACGTTAGGTTTATTATAAATAGCATGCTAGTCTCTCATCATTCCATAATACAAATCCTAATTTAGGGTGAGAGGGTTAATAATCAATCTTTGTGTTCTTTTTGTTTATGGGTGAAGCTTGAAAGTTTGTACATGACTAAATCGCTGGTAAATCGACTCTACCTGAAGCAAGCTTTGTATTCATTCAAGATGATTGAAGACAAAGTGTTAGTTGGGTATGTTCAACAAGTTGATTCTTGATCTTGAAAATATTGATGTGAAAATCGATGATGAAGATCAAGCGTTGTTTCTACTTTGCACGATGTCCAGATCACATGCTCACTTCAAAGATTTTGTTAATGAGTTTAGGGGTTCGAATGAGTTTAAAGGAAAAGGTTATCAACATAAATTAAATGTATAAAAACAAAGAAAAGGATAAACTTATCAAGAATGCATATAATCTACTCATCACAAACTTAAACCTATTGACCAGTTGCCTCAACCTACTCTATTAGTAAATATCACTATGTACTACTCACAACCTAGAATAAGTCTCAACAGACACATTAAGCTTTGATACCCACAATGATTATTAGCTATAAATCTATCTCTAGAATCTAAAACCTAACAAATATCCATCCCTAATGAATATTTGTGAAGTATATGTCTATAACAAACCAAATCCAAACATAAAGCAAAAAGATCAAGAAAGACATCAACAATGATTTGGAAAATAAGTTTTATACAACACCATGATCAATACATATACATATGTTCAAAGTAAATAAATATACAAAACCCAACAAATGAAGACTACACAAAGAGGAAGAGAAATGAACCACAAAATACCGGTTTGTCAGCGCCGATCGATGAGCAATCCACCTCGGATCATCCGTATGCAAGCTCCATAGTTGTTATATAAGCTAATCCACTACAAAAATGAGGTTTTGATGAATTGGGATAAAAAATACCCAACCATAACCTAAAAAAATGTGTTTTTCACCTAAATATACATTTATGCCTGGGCAATTTCGTCCGGTGACCAAAAACCATCACATGGCGCTCAAAAATGCGTTTTTTCACGCTATTGGTCGTCCCTGCGTCACCCAGCGACCAAGGGGCGACAACAGATAGTAAGTTGAAAAAACCAAAATTGTTTCAGCCATAACTTAAGAATCGTAACTACGATTTGCGCACGGTCGAAAGCGTTGGAAGGCTTATTAAATTTCCTATCTAATAATGACTAAATACCATGCTTTTATGACTATTTAAAATATGTGAAAAGCTTATTCTTTGCTTTGTGCATTCTCTTTTATTGCTCAAAATTATGCGTTTGAAGTCATGTCTTTGACACTTTATTGTCCATGCTCTAATTACGCATCAATACCTACAAAATGAATAGAAACCTATCAACAATACAATATTTACACAAAAATATGATTTTACTCAATATGTACAAATACATTCACAAGTTGAGGTTTATTCAAAGGATTACAACAAAATGAGTTGATAAGTGACACTAAAATATACACAAATATAATGATTATTTTGCACTTATCAAACTCTATCCAACTTAAAATTTTGTTTATCATCAAACAAATTCAAACAACTTAAAGAAACAAAAGACAATAATCAAAGAATCACGTATCAACAGGTTTTGAAATTGAAAACGAATGTATGGTACAAACAAAAATTCACAAGCAAAGTACTAAAACCAAGGGAGTGATCAACTCACAAAGTTTCAAGCAATAAAATCTCAACCAAAATTATTCCTAAACATGATATGCTATAGAAAGCGATAAACAAGTACCTGATGCGTACCAACTTCAAAACTATCATTACTATACATCCGCAACTTGAAACACTCAAACTTGGAAAATCAAAAATTGCACTTCAAGCTATCAAACAAAAATTCGAGTCTAAACAACAACGAAAACAAACAAATGAAAGTGAAATAAACAAGTTGAGAAGTGAAGATTTGAGATTTTAGAACATGTCCAATTTCAACTTGTTTATACAACAATCAACATACTACCTAAACTAACAAAAATGTAAAATAATACGACATTCTTATTTTACGTTGTAAGCTCGACGTCTGATATTGAAAAACTAACACATTGCTTCGAATAAGCGAAATGATTCTCTCCGCCTTTGCTTTCATCTCTTCAAGCTCTAAGCGGAATTACACATCTAAACACACTTTTGACAAACGTGAAAAGAAACAAACATATTCACTATATTCCCAATTATGGCCAGTCTGACCATTGGTCTTTTCTACTCAACCATTCCATGAAAGAACTTTTGCATTCTGTACAATTTCCTAAACACCTAAGAACCCTTCATCAAAACGGATTTTGTTCCTACTTAACCATACAGCCCAACACACCGCTAGCCAAAGAAATCATGGAGACTTGTCTTTTGTTTTTACCAAAGAGCAGAACTAATTAGGTGTTATGGTTCTTAGAATTAAACCTAAAATTGTGAATCAATCTCGATGATAAATATTTAATTAACCCAATCAAAATTCTTTGTTCTTTACTCTTCACTCGAATGATTCATTCAACCTTAATTGGGAGATGATTAATAAGTGCCAAAATGTAGTTATTTTGTATATATGTTTTGTGGCACTTATCCGTTCTTGTTTGTTAATAATCGTTGAATAACCCCACTTTTTGTTGTAAATACGTTTTATTGTGTTTTGTGTACATAATGTACCGTTTGATTAGTTTTAATGTATTTTTGTAGGTATTTGTTACACATTTGAATCATCGAGGAATAAGGTGTCGAAGACACGGCTCTGGATGCGTTTTTCTGCAATAAAAGTCCATTTTCGGGAAATTTTGTTTAGTGAAGGCCATTGAGCCCGTTTTAAAGTGCGCTGCTTGCATTTGGCACAGTTTCGTCAGAGAGTAATTTAGTTTTAGAGGCCGCTCAGCGCGCCCTGCTCAGCGCGCCCTCGCCGCTGAGCGACATTAAGGTGGTTTAACGTGTAAATATCTGATGGCGCTGAGCGCGGTCGTCTAAGATTTGTTTTATAACTTCATTTTGTTTGCCATTTTTAGGTTATGGTTTTTGGGTGGATTTTGATCCCCATTTCCATCAACCTTTATTTTTGGTAGTATAGCTTAGAAAAGAACATTATGGCTTGCTCATGGAGGATTGGAGGTGGATTGCTTTTCGATAGGCGTTGAAAAACCGGTGTAAATGAGTGGTTTATCTCTTCTCCTCTTTGTGTATTTCTCTATTTGTTGGGTATATATGTATATTTACCTTGAACTCGTGTATATTTGTCGTTCTTGGCGTTGTATAAAGTTTGCTTTACAAATCTGTGTTGGTGATTATCTTAGGTTTTTACTCTATGTTAGGGATTTGAGCTTTGCTAGATATAGATCGCTTAGATTCTTACCTAGGATGATTATCTGTTAGTTTCTGAATGTTAGGAATGGATTTAGAGCTGACATTCACTAAGGGTATCTGAGCTTATTGCCTCTGTGTTGGTGAGATATGCCAGAGATGGATATTGAGGTGATGCACTTGAATTCTCAATTTGGGTTAGAAATAGCTTAGATTGTGAGAGGTATGGGATGACATAAACGAGTATCGTAGGATGAGTATAACTGGACGGCAGATTTAAGTCTGTGACGGGTAGTGTGCATTCGTTTCGGACAAGCTGTCTATCCTTTATAATTTTTATTCATTTACTTGTTGTCTTTTATTTTCAACTCATTTAATTCCAAACTCATTAACGGTAGAATTATCGAACGACGAATCAATAACCAATCTCTGTGGACACGATACGATATAACCTAACCGATATATATCACCCGGTAAAAATAATACCAACTCTTTGCTTTGTCGCTAATATCGTCGCAACAATGATTCAACACAACAATTGACAATGGAGAAAAAAAGACAAGATAGTTGGGGAAGAAGACATAGTTAGGGTTTGAATCAAGGAGGAAGAGATTATGAATTATGCAGAGTAGACTCTCTTCTCCGTATTATGAAAATTGCAATATTATTCACTTGTATAATAATATGAGTTAATCCATCTATTTATAATTAAGGTAGCAGCTTGTGCCTAAGCTAAAGCCCAAAAATACAAAATACCTATTTTGGTCTTAGTCGAAATTCTGTGTCAAACAACCTCCAGCAATTTAATCACGTTCATATATTGGTTCACCTACAGCAAGAAGTGCATCTGCAATATCCCGAACCCTAAGCACAAATTCAAAAATGGATCAATTTGCTTTCTACAAGACCTTAAATTTAGCTCTTAGTTGACGAACCCTAGCTTTCATGATTGCAGTGAAGTATTTATGAATTTGGTCCCAGATTTGGTATGAATACTTGCAAGATAACACTCGAGGAAGCACCAATTTAGAAATTATTGAAAGAAGTCACAGGAACAACGCTTGATCTTGAACTATCCAAGATTCATACTCTTCAGCTCTTATGTTAGCAATACGATCTTCGACATTCTTGAAGATCTCAGGAACTTATGGATTTACCACAAATCGGTGAAGCTTGTGTGCAAGAATGATACCTTCAACTTGCTGATTCCTGAGAAGAAAATTATTTTCTTGAAGCTTTATGGAAAGTTTTGGTCCAAACACGGTGTGATTGGCTGAGTTGGCAAACAACGATTATTGTGTTACCGTGTGTTGTAGATATAATTCCGAATTTTTCAGTGATGTAGTCATGGATAAAGCTCCTTAGTAGATTTTCAACAATAGCTTTGTAATAGAAAACACGATGAACAGATAGAACGAGCTTCATTTCTGAAGCTCAAAGAATGTGAAAAAATGACGATGTGAGTAGCGGAAGATGGAGAGGATCGAAGGTAAATGATACCATGTTAGAATGTGAAATGCTTTGCACTTACACCTTTTCATTCAGTGAATACAATAGTTTTATATTTTCTGTTGCAATATAGTTAAGACTTTCTTAACTATTTATATCACCACACAAATCTTACCCTAAAAGGAATGCAGAATAATTATCTATTGCTCATACAAAGCAAAAGCCCAATTACCATAATAAGCCCAATACAAGTTTATACTCTAATAGTTCCTATCCTGATACGCCATGTTCTAGAATTTTGAGTTTATTTATATTCTCTAGTCGTTTTGAAAATATCTATTTATTTATTACATTAGATTTATTTATTACAAACTCAACTCTTGCATAATTTTTAATGAATTGAAATATTGCCATAATCATTTTTATATGAAAACAAATTCATGTTAGCCAATTTTGATACGTGAAAATATAGTATCTATATATATATTTTTTAAAATTGATGTATTTAAGGCAACACTTATAAAGTGTTGGCAAACATGGGAATGCTTAAAAATCGTTCCCTCAAATATAGTAGAAAAATGTCCCCAATTCTTATATTATAGGCAGTGTTTGTGTATTATGTGCCCAAAAATATAGAAAATGTTGCCTCAAATAATAGGCAATGCTCGTATAGAAGTGTAATGTCTCATTTTTATTTATTTCATGACATAAATAAATAAGACAATAAGAATCTAAATTCCATTTGGTGTTAGAAATGAACTAAAGGGGTAGCTTTGGCATTTTAACTTATTTAAAGGGCAAATTGGTCATTTGGTAAACAACTAAGTCAAGAAGGGCATGTTTGGCTAAGTTATTCCATTGTTATTATTCCAAATCAGATTTTAAAAAATATAGAGAGAAAGAAGAGAGTAGGAGCGCGAGAAAAAGGAAGAAGAAGGAGTTCAAATTTCAAGTTCCAACCTTGCATGCAACTCAAGATCAGCTGCCATCACCATCTTTGCTCTTGATTTTTGCAGCTCTTCATCCCTAAAAAGATGGGTCTCTAGTTAGAGACCTTGGACAATTTGGGGTTTTCTAAAAAAATTGGGATTTTGGGGTTTTGAGTGAAGATTGATGATGCATGTATGTTATTCATGATGGCTAATGCTCTAAGGTTCTGTGTTTCGTGATTATGTGTTATGGGTAGTTGATTAGAGGTGGAAATTGGGGTTTGGGACCTCAAGACAGAACTACCTTCATTCTTGTTTTTCTGAGTTTTGCAGACCCAACTATATATTGATATGATGTTGTATGATCTAAATTGTTTCCCGTCGTTCCGATTGAACGTTCGAATGTGTTTGATTGTGTGACTTTGGTGTGACGGTTCTTGCTCGACAAGTTACGTGCGTGTGCACTCTTTCCCGTCGTGTTTTAGATGATGGACTTGGTAGGCTTGAACTGATTATGAATATGCTTGAATAGGAGCAACACCATACTATCAGGTGGTAAATCCTGTTTTTACTTATCAGGCTATTGGTATGCCTTAATTGTCTTGTTTCATCTTTGCACCTGAGCTGCCAAAGACAATGTGCTAGTATGGGCCCTTGAGGCATTTCCCACTATGAATGCATCTATGTGCTTGGTATTGGTAAGTGTGTGACCCCATGTAGGCTACGTCACCAGTTTTACTTACCATCTAGTGACGCCAATTAGGCAATGTCCCTAGGCTTTTTCCCGGTGGGTGTGTACGTTCAAGATGGCGTGTTTGCACTTGTGCGGTTCAGACCATCTCACTTGAGTTTGACGGAGGTGGGGTCGTGACGCCATATAGACAAGGTCATGGCTGAACTCGTTGCAAATGTACTCTATTTAGGACAGATTCGTTGTCTAAGTAGTTTACCTGTGCAAGTCTCTTGATGATAAGGTACACGAGGACGCACCGAGGGTGTAGTTGCGGTAGCCTGGATGGGATAGGTCTGACTCCTAGATTCCTTGCATATGGATCACCTCATTGGATAGTTATGAACTTCCAATAACGGTGTTACCCTTTTGTGTACTTGTACCCGACCGTAAGTTATAAACCCCAGATTCTAGGTGAATCCGTTTTGATGCGTGCACCTTGTAGAACCGAGCGAACTCCTAAGGTAGGGAGGCTCACTGAAATATAGTAATCTCACCCTATTCCAATTATTATTTTTCAAGTTCTTCGAGGAAGGACAATGGCAAGGGTAAGATGACTTAGTCTTATAGTGGTGTTCCGTTGGCGATGCTCTATCTCTTTTATATCTTTTCATTTTGTACTGTTTCAAGACTTGTATCTTTTGGCCATGATAGTTTCGACATGACGTTGTATTTTGTACTAATACTTATCTTATTTTGCTGCTATGTATGATTGTTTATGTACCATTTAATACCATATACATATATCCTAGGCAATGTATGTATGGGGTGTTATGTGACACCCCAAATTAATTCAATTATTAAATAATTAGAAATTTAATTATTAATTTAATTAAAGGTTTAATTATTAATATTTTCGGATTAATGGATTTAATTATTTAATTAAATAATGGAAGTTGGGGGTGTAAAGTTGAAATGTAGGGTGTATGGAGTAAAAAGCTCTACTTAATCCTAATTTGTTATTCCTATTTTTTGGCAAATAAAAAGGAATAAATAAAGGAATAAATAAAGGAAAAAAAGGAAAAAGTGAGAAGAGGAAAAATAAGGATTTGCATTCTACGTAAAGTTGGAGAAGAGAATAGAAAGAGGAGAAAAAGCCAAACGCCGAGAATTCGAAGATTCATCGCGAGGTAAGGGGGGATTGAATTTGATTTTTTATGCCTTATAGGTTTTGAGAATCGATAGAATAATTCAATCCGTTAGGAATCTCGAATTGGAATAATTGAATATGCCTTAATGCTATAATCCGACGTAAAACCTTGATTGGGATTGGTATGAACAGTGAATTTGTGTAATATGATTCTAGGATGATTAGAAAACATGTTTCTGTGATCAAAAGTATATAAAATTGCATGAATAAATTCTGTATTATGATGATATGAGGTTTGGTGATGATTGGATGTGATGGTGATTCTTAACAGTGAAGAAAAACTGGATTCTGGGTGAAAACAAATTGTATGAATCGACATAAGACAATATGAATCGATGCATGCTGTGAAATTTTAGAAAATCCAGAAGCTTTGGAAAGCTATGCATCAACTCATAGAGTCATGCACTGATTCATAAGAAGAAAAACAGGGCCATGTATCGATGCAAAGGAGTTATGGAACGACACAAGGGAGTTATGCATCGACACATGATCCGTATGTGTCGACACATACTGAAGAAAATTTTAAAAATGCAGAAAGTTTATGTTATGCATCGATTCATACCAATTTTGAGTCGATGCAAGCTGTTTATGCATTGATGCATAGCCTTATGCATCGATGCATACTGTGTTGGGCTGAAACATGAATTTTTCTGAAAACGATTTTGATCATATCTTTTTAACCGTAACTCCGATTTAGGCATAGTTAGTATCGTTGGAAAGCTTAGAACGATTAATATCTAATAGTAATAATTTCAATACCAGAAATTGAGATCTGGAGGAATTAATATGGTTTTCGTAATACGAATACGTTGTAATTTCGTGGTTATTCGTTACGTGTAAATGTTGTATGTTGATCCCATGTATTGTGATTAATGTTATATTCATGGATTCTCTGTTGGCATGTGTTGTTGCTGTTATTGATCATGAATGGAATAATGCTGTACGTTCATATTTTGTGTTTTGAACTTTTGCATGCTTCTGATGTGCATGCATAAGCATTGTTGATGGTTCATTTCCATTGTGCGGAATTGAACTTGCAGGGCCAATAAACTTACCTAATGGACAGAGGTAGTGAGGCTATATTCTTTACCCAGTGATGTATGGGCGAATCATTGAATTGACGCTGTTTTCCGAGGTGTAAGCGGAACAGGGTGTGGACTTGGTTCACGATTGGTACCACATGCATTTGAGTCTACATTGCATATGTAATTGTAACATGTTAGGATGATTTCCAGTGTTTCCATTGCATTTAATTGTTGTTGTATGCATGATGAATGTGTGCATTGTGTTTGTGAATCGTATGCTAATGCTGTTAAAATAAGGGTGAATAATGAATTGGTTGTTTTATCGTTTTTGAGAAATGTATAATGCATTTTAGTCTTGATGAAATCTCACCCTTACTTTGATGATTTCAGATTGAGGAGTATAACTGCTCCAGAATTGGTGAGGACAGCTTTTAGAGTTGTGCTACTTAGTTAGTTCGCGTGTCAGTGTCATGCCCTGGTAGTTGTAACACTGGGGAACGATTGATCGGAATTTTATGGATTTAAAACTGTTTCCTTTTGGTTTATGTTTTGGAATAATTATTGATTGAATTATTCCGGATTTTTAAGTTATATTTCCGCTGTTTAAACATAATCCGTGTTTTCGTTTTATTTGATAAGTTCTTCAGTAAAGGCATGATTAATGTTTTTGGTTATTTTAATTTATTAAATTGTGATGCCTATTGTTATGTATAAAACTCTGATTAAACTATATAAATCGCGGGTAAATTAGAAGAGGTGTTACAATAGTGGTATCAGAGCATAGTCGGTCGTGTGACCAGTGTCTTAATGTCACTATCCCTTTGTACGCGACAAGTGTGTACAACACTGTCGATACTTGTTGCTTTTCTGATTGCTTATTGCAGGAGTAGTGTGAAACTAGTGGGGGAGAAGATATGCTTCCAGGGTATGTTCCAATCAGGCATTAATGAGGTACCGCTGAGAAGAAAAGACAAGAGTGGTTAGAGTTGTTGGAATCATTTAGATCGTGAGTCATAGTTGGAATTGCAAAAAGGTGAGTATGATTTTGAGAATAGAAAGTGTTGGTAATTATGATTTATACTCCAGTATGATTATCGGATGTCTATTGAAAAATTGAGGACTTGATCACCCTTAATCTCTTGTTGACAGTAGAGAGAATCGTATTGGATGGTATACAATTGTCTTGCTATCTAAATGGGGCATAAAGTGATGAATATGAATGAAGTTTGGTAGAAGCTTGTGAACCATATGAGTGGACGAAGACTCTAATAAGGACAATGAATTAAGATGGATGATCAGAGTTACGTAGCTGTTAAGATGGTCTTGTGGTGTTTATGTTGTATTCTTCGACGGAGGTGAAAGGAAAAGCTAAGAGTGGTGAATTACCTGTTGCGAATGAATTTCCAGAAGTGTTTCTGGAAGATGTTAGTGAGCTTCCACCTGAGAGAGAAGTGGAGTTTGCTATAGATTTAATTCCTGGAACTAGTCCAGTGTCGATGGCGCCTTATCGCATGTTGGCATCTGAATTATCTGAATTGAAGAAGCAGTTGGAAGAGTTACTGGAAAAGAAGTTTATTCGTCCTAGTGTTTCACCGTGGGGTGCTCCTGTGTTGTTGGTTAAGAAGAAGGAAGGTACAATGAGACTATGTGTTGATTATAGGCAGTTGAATAAAGTGACAATCAAGAATCGGTATCCATTGCCGAGGATTGATGATTTGATGGATCAATTAGTTGGAGCTTGTGTATTCAGCAAGATTGATTTGAGGTCTGGATATCATCAGATTCGTGTGAAGACGGAAGATATTCAGAAAACTGCATTTAGAACGAGGTAAGGACATTATGAGTATTCTGTTATGCCATTTGGAGTTACTAATGCACCTGGTTTTTCTTGGAGTATATGAACAGGATATTTCATTCGTATCTTGATAAGTTTGTGGTGGTGTTTATTGATGATATTCTGATCTATTCAAAGAATGATGAAGAGCATGCAGGACATCTTAGAATTGTGTTGGAACTGTTGAAAGAGAAGAAGTTGTATGCGAAGTTGTCTAAGTGTGAATTCTGGTTAAGTGAAGTAAGCTTTCTTGGTCATGTAATTTCCAAGAATGGCATTATTGTTGATCCTACGAAGGTAGAAGCGGTATCTCAGTGGGAAGCGCCGAAGAATGCTTCTGAAATCTGTAGTTTTCTTGGTCTTGCAGGCTACTACAGAAAGTTCATTGAGGGATTTTCGAAGTTAGCTTTTCCGTTGACTAAGTTAACAAGAAAGGGTCGTATTTTTGGGATTCGAATGTGAGAAAGGATTCCAAGAGTTGAAGAAGAGGTTGACTAGTGCTCGATTTCGATTTTGCCGAATCCGAATCTTTGTTGTGTATCGGATGCGCCTTTGATGGGATTAGGTGGTGTTTTGATGCAAGGTAAGGTGTCGGCTTATGCTTCAAGACAATTGAAAGTTCATGAAAGGAATTATCCGACTCATGATTTAGAATTGGCAGCAGTAGTATTTGTTTTGAAATTGTGGAGGCATTATCTATATGGTTCTCGATTCGAGGTATTCAGTGATCATAAGAGTTTGAAGTATCTCTTCGATCAGAAAGAGTTAAATATGAGACAGAGAAGGTGGTTAGAATTTTTGAAAGATTATGATTTTGGTTTGAATTACCATCCTGGTAAGGCAAACGTTGTTGCAGATGCATTGAGTAGGAAATCATTGCATATGTCAATGTTGATGGTTCGTGAATTGGAATTGGTTAAGCAGTTCAGAGATTTGAGTTTGGTATGCGAGACTACTTCTAATAGTGTCAAATTGGGTATGTTGAAATTGACTAGTGGTATTCTTGAGGAAATTCGGACTGGACAGAAATCTGATGTTGGTTTGGTGGATAACTTGACATTGATCAACCAAGGTCAAGGAGGTGAATTCAGAATTGACGAGAATGGTGTTATGAGATTTGGTGACAGAGTTTGTGTTCCGGATATTGCAGATCTTCGGAAGAGTATTTTGGAAGAAGGACATCGTAGTGGATTGAGTATTCATCCCAATGCTACTAAGATGTATCATGACTTGAAAAAGTTATTTTGGTGGCCTGGAATGAAAAAGGAAATTACTGAGTTTGTTTATGCTTGTTTGGTTTGTCAGAAATCAAAGATTGAACATCTGAAACCGTCAGGATTTATGGAACCATTGTTTGTTCCAGAATGGAAATGGGATGACATTTCTATGGATTTTGTATCTGGTTTGCCAAGGACAACAAAGAACTGTGATTCTATTTGGGTTATTGTTGATCGGTTGACAAAATCTGCTCACTTTATTCCGGTAAGAATGGATTATCCTATGGAAAGGTTGGCATAATTATATGTCGAGAAGATTGTAAGTTTGCATGGTATTCCTTCTAATATTGTGTCGGATAGAGATCCGAGGTTTACGTCTAAGTTTTGGACGGGGCTGCAAGAAGCTTTGGGTACTAAGTTGAGGTTGAGTTCCGCTTATCATCCGCAGACAAATGGTCAGACGGAAAGAATGATTCAGTGTTAGAAGATTTGTTGAGAACTTCTGTGTTGGAGAAAGGTGGAGCTTGGGATAGCTATCTACCATTGATTGAGTTTACCTACAACAATAGTTTTCATTCGAGTATTGGTATGGCTCCGTTTGAGGCATTGTATGGTAGGAGGTGTCGGACACCGTTGTGTTGGTACGAACCTGGAGAAAGTGCCGTGATTGGACCGAGATTGTCCAACGTACTTTAAAAGATTAAGATGATTCGAGAAGATGAGCTTCTCGAGTCGCCAAGAGTTATCATGATAAGAGGAGGAAGGATCTTGAGTTTAGTGAAGGAGATCATGTGTTTATGCGAGTTACTCCGATGACTGGTATTGGTCGAGCCTTGAAGTCAAAGAAGTTGACTCCGCGCTTTATTGGTCTGTATCAGATTACCAAGAAGGTTGGAAGAGTTGCTTATCAGATTGCTTTACCGCTGTCTCTTGCAAATTTGCATGATGTCTTCCATGTATCTCAGTTGAGGAAGTACATTCCTGATCCGTCTCATGAGATTTAGGTAGATGATATACAGGTGCGAGATAATCTGACTGATGAGGCATTACCTGCGAGAATTGAGGATCGGAAAGTAAAGCAATTATGTGGTAAAGAGATAGCGCTGGTGAAAGTAGCTTGGGGAGGACCAAAAAGTGGAAATATAACTTGGGAACTGGAGAGCCAGATGAAGGACTCGTATCCCGAACTTTTCGTCTAAGGAATGTTTTCGAGGAAGAAAACTCTTTTTAGTAGGGGAGAGTTGTGACACCCCAAATTAATTCAATTATTAAATAATTAGACATTTAATTATTAATTTAATTAAAGGTTTAATTATTAATATTTTTGGATTAATGGATTTAATAATTTAATTAAATAATGGAAGTTAGGGGTGTAAAGTTGAAATACAGGTTCTATGGAGTAAAAAGCTCTACTTAATCCTAATTAGTTATTCCTATTATTTGGCAAATAAAAAGGAATAAATAAAGGAATAAAAGGAAAAAGTGAGAAGAGGAAAAATAAGGATTTGCATTCTACGTAAAGTTGGAGAAGAGAAGAGAAAGAGGAGAAAAAGCCAAATGCCGAGAATTCGAAGATTCATCACGAGGTAAGGGGGATTGAATCTGATTTTTATGCCTTATAGGTTTTGAGAATCGATAGAATAATTCAATCCGTTAGGAATCTCGAATTGGAATAATTGAATATGCCCTAATGTTATAATCCGACATAAAACCTTGATTGAGATTGGTATGAACGGTGAATTTGTGTAATATGATTCTAGGATGATTAGAAAACATGTTTCTGTGATCAAAAGTATGTAAAATTGCATGAATAAATTCTATTTTATGATGATATGCGGTTTGGTGATGATTGGATGTGATGGTGATTCTTAACAGTGAAGAAAAACTGGATTCTGGGTGAAAACAAATTGTATGAATCGACATAAGACAATATGAATCGATGCATGCTGTGAAATTTTAGAAAATCCAGAAGCTTTGGAAAGCTATGCATCAACTCATAGAGTCATGCACTGATTCATAAGAAGAAAAACAGGGCCATGTATCGATGCAAAGGAGTTATGGAACGACACAAGGGAGTTATGCATCGACACATGATCCGTATGTGTCGACACATACTGAAGAAAATTTTAAAAATGCAGAAAGTTTATGTTATGCATCGATTCATACCAATTTTGAGTCGATGCAAGCTGTTTATGCATTGATGCATAGCCTTATGCATCGATGCATACTGTGTTGGGCTGAAACATGAATTTTTCTGAAAACGATTTTGATCATATCTTTTTAACCGTAACTCCGATTTAGGCATAGTTGGTATCTTTAGAAAGCTTAGAACAAGTACTATCTAATAATAATAATTTCAATACCAGAAATTCAAATCTGGAGGAATTAATATGGTTTCCGTAATACGAATACGTTGTAATTTCGTGGTTATTCGTTACATGTAAATGCTGTATGTTGATCCCATGTATTGTTATTAATGTTATATTCATGGATTCTCTGTTGGCATGTGTTGTTGCTGTTATTGATCATGAATGGAATAATGTTGTATGTTCATATTTTGTGTTTTGAACTGTTGCATGCTTCTGATGTGCATGCATAAGCATTGTTGATGGTTCATTCCCATTGTGCGGAATTGAACTTGCAGGGCCAATAAACTTACCTAATGGACAGAGGTAGTGAGGCTAGATTATTGACCCAGTGATGTATGGGCGAATCATTGAATTGACGTTGTTTTCCGAGGTGTAAGCGGAACAGGGTGTGGACTTGGTTCACGATTGGTACCACATGCATTTGAGTCTACATTGCATATGTAATTGTAACATGTTAGGATAAATTCCAGTGTTTATATTGCATTTAATTGTTGCCGTATGCATGATGAATGTGTGTATTGTGTTTGTGAATCGTATGCTAATGCTGTTAAAATAAGGGTGAATAATGAATTGGTTGTTTTATCGTTTTTGAGAAATGTATAATGCATTTTAGTCTTGATGAAATCTCACCCTTACTTTGATGATTTCAGATTGAGGAGTATAACTGCTCGATAATTGGTGAGGACAACTTTTAGAGTTATGCTACTTAGTTAGTTCGCGTGTCAGTGTCATGCTTTGGTAGTTGTAACACTGGGGAACGATTGATCGGAATTTTATGGATTTAAAACTGTTTCCTTTTGGTTTATGTTTTGGAATAATTATTGATTGAATTATTCCGGATTTTTAAGTTATATTTCCGCTGTTTAAACATAATTCGTGTTTTCGTTTTATTTGATATGTTCTTCAGTAAAGGCATGATTACTGTTTTTGGTTATTTTAATTTATTAAATTGTGATGCCTCTTGTTATGTATAAAACTCTGATTAAACTATATAAATTGCGGGTAAATTAGAAGGGGTGTTACATGTTACGGTTGGTATCAGAGCAGGTTGATTCTCAGCTTTGCTATGAAACATCATAAGTCAGCACAATTCTGCCTCATATGTGTAATTGTCGGCATAATTCCTTGTGTTCTACTTGTGGCATTGAGCTTGATTAACTTGATTTTATATGTAGGACAAACAGGAAGATGGTTGATGGACATAGAGGTCCCGGAAGGCCCAGAACTAGGACCATTGAACCTGAACCTCCGATTGGTGATACAAATGTGCCCTGGTTGTAGATGATGCAGCAGATGCAACAATAGAATTAGATGATGATGCAAATGATGCAAGGCATGCAAGGGTAACGACAACAACAACAACCAACTAATCCTGCTTATGTTCCTCAATCTATAGTGGGTCCAGAGTTTTGTGCCTTTTTCATGATGAAACCTCTAGAGTTCACTGGTGGCTTGGACCATGTAGTGGGTCATGATTGGCTCTATAGCATGGAGAGGTTGTTTTAGGTCATCTAATGTACATAGGAAGATAAGGTAATGTTTGTTGCTCAGGTGCTGAAGGGTTTGGATAGCAGATGGTGGGAAACTGCATCTACCTACTTCACCTCCCAGGCGATTCTAAAAGATTGGAAACACCTTAAGACAACTTTCTTAGGGAAGTACTTTCCTTACAGCATATGCGCTCGGAAGGAGCGTGAATTCCAACTCTTCAAGAAAGGAAACTTGTCTGTTTCCGAATATGCTGAGAAATTTGAAGATATGGCTGCTTACTCCAGAAAAGTTGTGTATGAACCTGATGAGATATGCAAGATTGACCAGTTCTTGTTTGGCTTAAATGCTGACATTGCTCATAGTGTGTCCCAATGAGAGTTTTCTACTTATGCAGAATGATTGAGACAATGTTATGTAGCGGAGAATAGTTTGAAAAGATTCAAGGAAGAAAGGGAGCAAAATACGCCAGTGAGAATGAAACAAGAAAGATCAAGGCAACAAATGAGGCCCCGCAACTCTCCTCCTGTGGGTTTGCAATCTTTTGGAAATCGTGCAACTCAACCTCCTTGGTGCAACAAGTGCAATAGGAAGCGCCATGGTGATTGCAGATTTGCTTCAGTGCAGTGTTTCAAGTGTGGACGAATGAGACACTTCCAGAGTCACTGTCCTATGAAAGATGTTCCTAAGAAGACCACAAGTCGAGTGTATACCTTGGATGCTCAAAAGGCCTAATGAAACACGAGTCTTGTTGGTGGTACGTATTATGTTAACAACCAACCTTTATTTGTTCTTGTAGATTGTGGAGCAACACATTCCTTTATTTCAAATTCTTGTGTGTGTCGGCTCGGATTCGAAGCCACTACTCTTCCTAATCCTATGATAATATCATCTGCTACGGATGATGTAGTGGAAGCTTTGAGAGTTTGTAGAGACTGTTCACTCACCTTCAACGATCGAAATTTCTTGATTGATCTTATCTGTTTACCTCTCAAGAAGATCGATGTGATATATGGTATGGACTGGTTATCAACTAATTCAGTATACATTAGTTGCAAAGAGAAGGCTATCTTCATTCCTACTGAGGAGACTACTCTTATTGATGAAATTGGAAATCTAATTGAAGGTATCGTTAACTTAGTCAGTTATATTTTTGCTCAAGAGAAGTCTTTTCTTTTGGTTCTTACTGCGGATCCCGAAAGTAAGAAGAGAGTATCAGATATTCCTGTTGTGTATGAGTTTCCTGATGTGTTTCTGGAGGATGTCACTTCTCTTCCTCCAGAAATGGAAATAGAATTCTCTATTGACCTTGTGCCGGGAACAAATCCAGTTTTTATCGCTCCGTACCGAATGTCTCTTGTGGAGTTAAGAGAATTGAAGAGTCAGGTAGAAGAGTTATTGGCGAAACATTTTGTTCAACCTAGTGTTTCTCCATGGGGTGCTCCTGTCTTATTGGTCAAGAAGAAACATGGTAGCATGCGGTTATGTATTGATTACCGCCAAATGAATAAGGTAACCATAAAGAACAAGTATCCTTTGACACATATTGATGACCTCCTGGATCAGTTGAAAGGAGCATGTGTGTTCTCTAAGATTGATCTTAGATCGCAATATCATCAAATTCGGGTTAAGAGTTCGGATGTGTTGAGGACTGCGTTTAGGACGCGATTTGGCCATTACGAATTCTTTGTTATGCTGTTTGGAGTGACCAATGATCCTGCTGTCTTTATGGATTATATAAATTGTGTGTTCCAACCATATCTAGATCGGTTCGTAGTAATATTCATAGATGACATCTTGATCTATTCCCGAACGGTGGAAGAGCATATGGAGAATTTAAGGATTGTATTGTCGATTCTTCGTGAAAAGCAATTATTTGCGGAACTTAGTAAGTGTGAGTTCTGGATGTCTAAAGTGAAGTTCCTTGGACATGTCATTTCTGGCGGCGGTGTGGCCGTGGATCCCTCTAAAGTGGAAGTAGTGATTAATTGGGAAAGTCCCAAGAATGCAACCGAAGTTCAAAGTTTCCTTATTTTAGTGGGTTACTATCGAAGAGTCATAATGGTATTTTCCAAATTGGCATTACCTATGACAAGATTTACGAGGAAGGAAGTCTCTTTTAATTGGGATTCAGACTGTGAGCGAAACTTTCAGAAATTGAAGAAGAAATTAAATATCGCTCCAGTATTGATAATTAATCCAGATCCGGAGAAGTCCTATGAAATCTCTTGTGATGCCTCTAAGAAGGTTTTAGGTGGTGTCTTGATGCAAGATGGTCAAGTTGTGGCATATGCGTCTCGACAATTAAGACCTCATGAAGAGAGTTATCCTACTCATGATCTTGAACTTGATGCTATTGTGTTCGCACTCAAGGTATGGCGACATTACTTATATGGTATCCACTTTAAGATGTTCTGCGATAACAAGAGCTTGAAGTGCCTTTTTGACCAGAAAGAACTCAACATGCGCCAGAGAAGATGGATTGAGTATCTCAAAGATTATGACTTTGAATTGAAGTATCACTTTGGGAAAGCTAATAAAGTTGCGGATGCCTTGAGTAGGAAAGAAATTCGAATTGCCGAGTTGATGATGTTAGAATTTGATCTCTTGGAGAAATTCAGGAATCTTGATTTGCAATTTGAATGGGTGCCTATAGGTGTACTTATTAGTAACCTAAATGTTGAAAGTGTGTTGTGAGAAAGGATTCGTCAGGTGCAGTGTAATGATGCAGATTTGCAAGATCAGGAGAGACTCCTAGAATTCTCTTGAGCGTCCGATGGAGTTGTCATGTTCGGGAAACGCGTTTGTGTACTGAAGCAACTCGTTTTTCAAAAATCATTTAAATTTTAAAAAACAATGAAATCGCCACCTAATTTTATTTGTTCTAAAAGAAGAACAGGAAAATATAGATAAAACCCACAAAAATCGGATAAGGCGGTCTACAAGACCAAAAAGGATGGATTCGGGAGTCGGTTACGCAAGGGGAAGGTATTAGCACCCCTTACGTCTATCGTACTCAATGGGACCCATTTAGTTCCAAAATGTTTGTGTATAGATTCGCTAATTTCTAAATTATGAATAAGAAAGAAGAAAAGGGATTTGTTTATTATTATTTTGAGTTTGACACGATTTTGAAACCGCGTGCCTACGTATTCCCTCGTGCAATGGGAAAGTCAAAACTCCGTAGTTCTTGTTGAAAATGTTTGAATTGGTTGTATTGATTTTAATATAAATGTTTTTGATGATCGCATATGAGCGAAAAAGAATTTGAATGAGTTGGATTGATTTTAATTGTGGATGACAAGTAACAAAATGTTAAGCTATCATCTAACGATTCGAATACTCGAAATTGGTGAGTGAGCTCGACCAATCATCTCTCATCCAAAATCTTTATTATGAAAAGGGTGAGGTGAAACAAAGTTCACATTTATTAAGTGTATGGAATAAAAGTATTTAAGTCATTAGGCTATCATCTAATGGCCCAAATACTTTGAATTTAATTAAATCGTCGAGCTATCATCCAACAATTTAATTAAATACCATAACACTATATCTTTTGTTTTAGAACATGGATAGAAGTTTTTAATTTATTAGGCTATCATCTAATAAACTAGAAACTTCGATTCGTTTTAATCGTTAGGCTAACATCTAACAATTGAAACAAATCTTATCTAAGTGTTCTCTTTATTAGAGAAAAATTGATTTAAAGAAAACAAAGTCAATTAATTATTTTAATTTGAAAGTGTTTTAGGAGTTTCGATATGGATAGAATAATTCAATTTGGAAAACAAGCGATCCCATACAAAGTGGCTTTACGTATGCTCCTAAAAGTGGGACTAGCGTGACACTAGTATTCTAAACAACTGATTGGAACAATCGATCGAATAGTTGTCGCTGTAGAAAAGCCCAGGACCAAACTATAAATGTGTGCAAGTGTGCATTGTGTATGTTTACCTGTTCCTTGATGAGGAGCCCAAGAGGAGGCTATGTGTTCTAATATGATAAACGCATAATTAAACGGTAATTAGAACACACAAGGAATATATAAATAGCTCTTATGTGGTGCAAGAATATATACAACCAAATCGAATTAGAATAATTAAATAGCTCTTATGTGGTGCAAGAATTGAGCTCCAAGTAGTCTTCAAGATCGGATAAGGCTTGACGCATCGGATGAATACCAAATGAAGATTCCTACATCACTCAAGATACAAGCAAAAACTATGCAAAGAATGTTGCAATGCAATGTATTTTATTAGATTGGTTAGACTAAATATATTTGCATTCAAGTTCATTCGAAGGTTGAATTAAATTCCAAATTCGAAATTGTAACACAAGAATAATAATTACAATATAATTTTATTTACAAATTGAACCGAATAAAAGTATATGAATAAAAGTAGTATAAATGTATTTACCATATAAAATAGAAATACTATATAATTATATATACAATATCAAATGTAAGAAATAATTAAAAAAATAATACTAAGTACTATATATATTTACAACATTATACATTACTAAATAATACTAAATACTAAATAGAAGTAATAATTTATCGTTTAGTTGCTAAAGTGCGAGTGTATGCATCAATTGTAGGTGAATGCTTGGAATGATCTTCGGATATCTCTTCACAAGCAACAAATGCATTAGTAACATAGTGTGGAATAAAATCGAAATGAAAGGGCAATAAGATAAACATGGTTAATAAGCAAGATCTTAAAATTGAATGCAACTTATATGAATGAATGAACAATTCAAGAATCAAGAATTTATTCATGATTATCGATTCACAAATGGACTACCCAAAGAACTCAAGCTATTAATCAATCGAAACATGAAAAATTGAGTTCTAAACCCATTTAAACCACATGAACCGGGAACGGGCAGCAACTATTATCTTAAGAAAACACTCAAAATACCGATCAAAACCACATAAACTCAAAGGCAAACGCAAACAAGTGTTAAGACAAACTTAATCAACCACAAATCATCAACTAACTTGTGCATTTCAACCACTTACCAAAACGGACAGCAACTATGCATATACAAAACTGCTCAAGAAAATCATCTCAAAGAGGTTCAAAGAGGTTCTAACCTTACGGTGATTCCACGACATCAAGCACAAAACTTATGAATTGAGATAAAATCGAAACATCATCAAAAATCAACTTTCAAATGGCTTAAATATCAAGACGAAATCAACATTGATAACAAGTATAAACAAACTCATGGTTTTCAATTAAATTCGAAGAGGGAACAAAACATGATCGATTTGAAGTTTCAAACATGCTATCAGAATCCGGACAGCCATATTCACTTGTGCGTAGAAAATTGATTACAATTCAAACAAAACAAATTCGGGCAGCCGCTAATCCATCAATTTTACTCAAGATAAAATGACTTTTCTTGCTCAAATTCAATATAAAAGATACAAAGATGCCTCAAAAGTTTCTACCATAATCTACGGGAATATACGCAACATAGACATTTAAACCATCATTGAAACTTACATGGAATCCTCAATCAACTATTTACAATAGAGATCGACAAAGTGAAATCGTCACGAACCAAACCGAATGCTCCCAATATATGTGTTCATACGGTTTTCGAAATTCAAATTTACTTCAAGTTTCAAATCGCAACACAATGAAAAATTTAACAATATGCAATTATAATTTTCTCGCTAGATATACACGCGTAAACGCGCCTTATCGTTAAACCATCATCGAAAATAAAATGGAATCCTTATCACAAATTCAAAAGAAAACAAAAGTAGCATGGTTGCCATTACGCTTCTGCACGCTTTCACGAATAAACGCGATATAGACATCAAACCATCCTCGAAACTATCTAGAGATCACTCATCACAAATTCCATTGAACATAAGCGAGAATAACATAGTAAATATCCCAATAGTTTCTCGGTTTGATTTTTACACGAATAAACGTGGCATTATCGTCACCTTCATCGAAACTACACTAATATTACTTCACTTGCAATTCCAATTCAAATTGAAATAAAACTAGCATAGTAACACGGCTTGAACCTTAATTGAGAATAGAGATAAAAATGATGGTACGACAAATATTTTTTGTTTGAAATTGCCTCAAAGGACACAACAACAAAGATGCTCCCGTAGTTTCTCGGCTAGGTTCCTCGTGAATAAACGCAATATTACCATTACCTTCATCGAAACTACGCAAGCGTTAATCCATTACCAAATCGAAAACTCAAATTTAGCAAAATTCAAAATCAAAGTACAAACAAAAATCGGACAGCAATACGGTTAAGAGTAAACCAACACTAAATTTACGGGTTATCATATTTTCGGCAACATAACATTATTTATCGGGCACCATTTACAACTCAGAAATCACAGTTGATTAACATGAACAAACATAAGGCAAGTAATTTCAGTTTCGAATTTCAAAATTAAATCAGAACTCCAAGATTCATTCAAAGACTAATACAATCTTAACACACTGCTTTTCAGATTTCATGAACATTCAGGACTCAACAGTAGCTCATTGTAGCAGTTACAAATATGAAAAGTGTGAAAGCTTACCGAATCGAAGTTAGCCGAGGCTGCGCTTAACTGAGCAGAGAGATGTTGATGTCAAAGATGCGATGTAGTGCCAGTTGGATAATAAGCGTATTACCGACTATAAACAACAGCAACATATCAGGAGGGTTGATAAGCAGCATGGAGATGAGGACAGGGGTAAAACGCGATGGGTTGCTGGAAGATGTCACGTAACGGCGTTGTCGCAGAGGTCATTGGAGGCGAGCAAGGTAAGGTGCGGTGACAGGAAAATGTATGGTGTGTGGTCGCTGATGGTGAGAAGCGGCGATAGTGAAGGTTGGAGGTTGTCGGAACAAAGGGAGTGTTACGATTGAAGGTTAGGTTGAAGGAGGGAGTTAACGGCGAGACAGGGGATTACAGGGAGTTGAAGATGGATGAAACGGACGGAAGTATGGAGGTAGAGGCAGTGTGAGATAAAAGGGAATGAGTGTAAATGGAGGGTTGGCCGGAGATGGTGGGAGCTACCGCCAGTGAGGTGTGTTTTGAGAGGATGGGGGAGTATGAAATAGGGAAGGGATTTTGTGAGGTTACGGAATGTGTTAACAACGTAGATGGAGGGTGGAGACGGCGAGAACGTGGAGAGACGGAGGAAGTTTGGATCGAAGAAGAAGGCGAGTTCGCGGCTGGGAGTGAATGGAGGTGACGGAGGGATAGCGGCAGAGGGTTGCGAGAGAAGGAAATGGAGCTGTGAAGGGGGTATGAACAGAGGGAGTTAACGGAATGAGTGTGACGAAGAAGAAGAGAAACTCTTCAAACTCTTCTTCTGAGTTTCTTTTTGTTTATAATTTTTTGACTCTGTTGGTTTCTAATTTTTGCCTCCTTCACATTTTTGGTTCCCCTGCCTCCTTTTTATTGTAACAGTAACACATATGTATAGCAAAGAAAATAGGGTTTAGCAATTTTTAAGGAATACCAAAAATGCCCCTCATGATTAAATGGGCCACAAAAGTGGGTCACTTAAAAATAATAAGCCCAAAAGTATTTTTTTTGTTTGATTTTTTGAGATAAAAATTGAACATCTAAAATTGTTAAAAATGATAAAAGTCCAGACAATAAATTATCTAAAAAAATAAAATGAGTACATTAAAATAAACTACGAATCTTGTAAATTAAAGAAAAATTATCTAAATGGTTAAAATCGAAACAAAATGATAATAAAGAATACCCAACTTCAAAACACTTATAGTTAAAACGAGTCTTCAAATTGTATCGAAAAATTAGGGAAAACACATTTTTATAATTCACGCGATACATAAATTTATAAAACAGTGAGTAAAAGATGAAAACTTTAAATATTTTTCCCGCTAATTTTCGTACAGTGTCAAATTGTTTTTAACATTCTGTTTGTAAAACCGAAATATCAATATTATTGACACATAATCAACTTAAAACGATACAATAAACAGGTAAGGAGATAAAAATGAATGAAGTGAAATATCGGGTATTTTATAACTATAAAACGATTCAAATATCGATTTAAACTAACTTTTGGTCAATTTAAATACGATGAAATGATGTGTATGCAGTGAATGAATGACTGTTTAACGCCAATGGCCTAATGGACGCGTATGCAGATGAATGTGAAGCCTAAGCCAGATAAAATCAAGATCGGAGGGCAAATTTTGGGGTGTAACATGTACCTAAAGATGTGACGTTGAAGAGGATGATTTTAGACGAAGCCCACAAGAGAAAATTTACTATTCACCCTAGATCGACCAAGATGTATCAAGACTTGTAGAAGAGCTTTTGGTGGTCAGGTATGAAGAGAGATGTTGCTTGTTATGTGGAACAATGTGGTGTATGTCAACAGGTGAAGATAGAGCACCAGAAACCCGTTGGCATATTACAACTGTTAGATGTTTCTATATGGAAATGGGATATCATATCCATGGATTTTATTATTGGACTACCTCGTGTTTTGGGTGGTCATGACTCTATTTGGGTGATTTTAGATCGATTGACGAAGTCTACATATTTATTGCCCGTGAAAAACACTCATAAAGTACCTCATTTAGCCCGACTCTTTGTAGCAGAAATTGTAAGGTTGTATGGTGTGTCATCTAGTATTATGTCAGATAGGGATTCAAAGTTCACTTCTCAATTTTGGAGAGCCTTTCATCGTGAAAGGGTAACAAAGTTGAATTTAAGCACTTCGTATCATCCTCAGACTGATGGACAGACAGAGAGGACGATTTAGACGATCGAAGATATGTTGAGGGCTTGTGTTCTTGAGAGTGGTGGAAGTTGGAAAGATCATTTTCCACTGATTGAGTTTGCATATGAACAGTACTTACCACTCGAGCATAGGCATGGCACCATATGAAGCCTTGTATGGAAGAAAATGTCATTCGCCTTTGTGTTGGTCAAAAGTTAGTGAGAGAGGAACTCTTAGGACGAAGATAATTCAAGAGACGACTGAGAAAGTTAAGGAAATACGGGAAAAGATGAAGAAAGACCAAAACTGTCAAAATAGTTATGCGGATAAAAGGAGAAGACCTTTAAGTTTTGATGAAGGCGATCATGTGTACTTGAAAGTAACTCTAAGGCTTAGGCTGAAGGAACCGTTTAAGGTTCAGAAGCTTAGTCTGAGATATGTAAGACCATATTAGATCTTGAGACGGGTAGGCGAGGTGGCATATCAATTAGAATTTTCTCCATCACTATCTGGGCTGCATGACGTATTCCATTTGTCTTAACTTCAGAAATTCGTGTCAAATTCATTTTATCTCATCCTTCTAGATGATGTGGAGATAGAACCTGATCTTTTGTTCCAACCGCAACTTGTTCGTATTTTGGAATATTCTAGCAAGTCCTTGAGGAACAACGATATACCTCTTGTGAAGGTGTTGAGGAAGAATCTCTCCCAGAAGAAGCTAATTGGGAGCTTGAATTGGGGATGCGAGAGTCGTACCTTCATCTTTTCTTGTAAATTTTCGAAATTGAGGACGAATTCTAATTTAAGGGAGGGAGAATGTAATGTCTCATTTTTATTTATTTTATGACATAAATAAATAAGACAATAAGAATCTAAATTTCATTTGGTTATAAATGAACTAAAGGGGCAGTTTTGGCATTTTGACTTATTTAAGGGACAAATTAGTCATTTGGTAAACAACTAAGTCAACAAGGGCATGTTTGGCTAAGCTATTCCATTGTTATTATTCCAAATCAAATTTTTAGAAACATAGAGAGAAAGAAGAGAGTAGAAGCGTGAGAAAAAGGAAGAAGAAGGAGTTCCAATTTCAAGTACTTGCAAGCAACTCAAGATCAGTCACCATCACCATCTTTGCTCTTGATTTTCGCAGCTTTTCATCCCTAACAAGGTGAGTCTCTAGTTAGAGACCCTGGGCAATTTGGGTTTTTCTATAAAAAAATTGGGATTTTGAGGTTTTGAGTGAAGATTGATGATGCATGTATGTTATTCATGATGGCTAATGCTCTATGGTTCTGTTTTTCGTGATTATGTGTTGTGGATAGTTGATTAGAGGTGGAAATTGGGGTTTGGGACCTCAAGACAGAACTGTCTTCGTTCTATTTTTTCTGAGTTTTGCAGACCGCGCTCAGCGGTCGGGGTTGCCCTCAATGCACCCCAGTGAATGTTGAAAAATCCTAATTCGCAGGATCCTATTCAGCAGCGTGACCCCGCTCAGCGTGCCCTCTTGGGAAGAACCAATCTATTTTCCCCTAAGTGCGGAATGGTTCCAACCTTTGGAACTGATTTCCTATATTGTTTCTTTATGAATGCCATGTATAATTGGGTGATTAAGGAGTGGCGAAATTCACCCCAAAAGGATTGTCTGGTCCTATTGTATTTAGTAAAAGCTAAAGTTTTCCCATAATGTGGAAGTATGTCTTATCCCAACTACATACGATATGATGTTGTATGATGTGAATTGTTTTCCCGCCGGTTGAATGTTCGGATGTGTTTGATTGTGTGATTTTGGTGTGATGGTTCTTGCTCGACAAGTTACGTGCGTGTGCACTCTTTCCTGTTGTGGTACATATGATGGACTTGGTTGGCTTGAACTTCTTGTGAATATGCTAGAACCGGAGCAGCACCGTACTATCAGGTGGTAAATCCTATTTTTACTTATCAGGCTATTAGTATGCCTTGATTGTCTTGTTTCATCTTTACACCTGAGCTTCCAAAGGCGATGTGCTAGTGTGGTTCCTTGAGGAGTTTCCCACTATGAACGCATCTATGTGATTAGTATTGGTAAGTGTGTGACGCCATGTAGGCTACGCCACCAGTTTTACTTACCATCTAGTAACACCAATTAGGCAATGTTACTAGGATTTCGCCTGGTGGGCGTGTACGTTCAAGATAGCGTGTTTGCACTTGTGTGGTTGTGGCCCATGTTACTTGTGTTTGACGAAGGTGGGGTCGTGACGCCACATAGGCAAGGTCGTGGCTAAACTCGTCGCGTATGTAATCCATTTAGGATAGATCCGTTGTCTAAGCATTTATCATGTGAAAGTATCTTGACGATAAGGTACATGAGGAATCATAGAGGGTTTAGTTGCGGTAGCCTGGATGAGATAGGTCTGAATCCTAGATTCCCCGCACATGGGCGTGGGTCTGCATATTGTGTGATTGTTGTTGTTGTGATATCACCTCATTGGATAGTTATGGAACTTCCAATGACGTTGTTACCCTTTTGTGTACTTGTACCCGACTGTAAGTTATAAACCCTGGATTCTAGGTGAATCCATTTTGATGCATGCACCTTGTAGAACCGAGAGAACTCCTAAGGTAGGGAGGCTCACTGCGATTTAGTAATCTCACCCCATTCCAATTTTTTTTTATGTTCTTCGAGGCAGGACAAGGGCAAGGGTAAGATGGCTTAGTCTTGCAGTGGTGTTTCGTTGGCGATGCTATAGTTCTTTTATATCTTTTCATTTTGTACTATTTAGAGACTTGTATCTTTTGGCCATGACGGTTTCGGCATGACGTTGTATTTTGTACTAATACTTATCGTATTCTGCTGCTATGTATGATTTTTTATGTACCATTTAATATCATATACGTATACCGTAGGAAATTTATTTATGGGGTGTTACAAGAAGACGCTCAAAAAAGCATCCCCCATAACTTTAGGCAACACTTTTCACATCACTGACAACAATTTTAAGCGTTCTAAAAGGTAATATTTGTTGCACATCTTCAAATTTTCAGAAAATCTCTCTGACTTTAGTTTGTTACTCTTTTTTGAATCTTCATACATAACCTTCAAATAACTCACAACTTCCAACTCTGGCATCATATTACTTTCATCTTTATTTCCCAATTTTTCTCTCATGTCTTCATCTCATTTGAACAAATTACATGTTTCATCACTACTCCAAAATGGACATCTCCAAAAAAGCCTTAATTTATTTTGTCCCTTCTTGCATTGATATGAAACCATACGACTATCATAACCACAAAATTTTCAGATCGGGATGTTACAGTGAAAGAAGACATAGTAACAATATTGGATGAGTTTGTCTTCAAATGCGACATTGAAACAAATTCGAACAACAATAATGAGTGTGGGATTTGTTGTTTTCTTTCTGACGATGTCAACGATGTTGGTGTTGGCTAGTGTTGTTTCTCTTATTAGTGGAAAAATCGGTACTTAGTGTTTATTATATATAAAGAAGCACCAGTGTGTAACAACGGTTTTACAAAATAGCTATAGTGATATCCCTATTATTTTTTATTAAATATAAATTTTATTGAAAATGTGTGTATTAACCGTAATTATAATCTTAAAATTATCAATTAAAAAATTAACGCATGAGTTTATAAGTGTCACCATGATGTTGGGGAAAACCGTGGTGATTTTTGTGTTGTTGAATGCGCATTTTGTAATAGTGATAGCCAAACAAGTGTTTGGATATTTGACATGAATTTTCAAAATTCACAAATCAATGATAGGTTCAAATCATTTGTACACATTCAAAAAATATCTACTTAATCTAAACCCTAAACCTAATTAATTATGTGGCATCTTCTCTACTCTTTATTGTCTAATACAATTTTTTTAAAATATTCAATATTAATTTTCAATATAATTAAGTATAATAATAATAATTATTATAATAATAAAATTAAATAATATAATAATAATATAAATATTGAATATTCAAAACCATCATTCACGTGATACCATTAAAAAAATCATTAATAATTACAACAACACAAAAAAATAAGTCAAATGAGATTAATTACTATATTATTCATATTTTTATAAAAAAAAATAATTATTTGGTTTTTTAAAATAATAAATACAAATCATAAATCACAAATATAAAATTTTTCTTAACGGCTAATTATGATAAAAAATTTCACTTTGTTAATAAAAATTATGAGAAGATTTTGTCTCGATTTTGTTTTGTAACTAAATCATATATTTAATTTTATATAATCCAAAATTTAAATATTAAATAAAATTAAAATATTTTTCATTTTATAAGTTAATAAAATATTTTAAATTCAACTTCAAATTATAAATTAATATGGATAATTATGATGAATAATAATAATGATAATAATAATACTATTCAAATTCAAATTATAAATTAATAAAACAAACATCTTAAAAATAATTACATTCCTATTCCAATTATGAAGGATATATAATAAAATAAAATAATATTATTATTTTCAAAACTCTACATTCTTTTAACATTAACTCAAGCATATGGTTATAATAATTACTAAAATTGTAAGTAATACATTATAATCGTGATAATATAAAAACTAAAAGATAAAATATAAATACATTAATGATTACTACATTGAAAAAATTTAAAATAAAAGAAATCAAGCAAACATAAAATTATTTTTACTTTATTCATATTTTTTACATAAATTATAAATTACTTAGTTTTTCAAAAGAATAAATATAAATCAAATATAAAAATCATTTTAATAATTAATTATGATAAAAATATTGTTCACGTACTTTATAAAAATTATAAGAAGATTGTCTCTCTTGATTCTATTAAGTGACTAAAATATATATTTAGATTAATAAATTCAAAAATTAATTATTAAATATAATAAATTTTTTCATTTATATAAGTTGATAAAATAATTTTCAAAATTTTATTTAACAATTTAGTTTTTAACTTTAAAATTGTCTAAAAATTAGTTTATCAAATAATTTTTTTTATGAATTATAATAAATAATAATTAAATAAATAGTAATAGTACCTTAATTATTATTATTAATTTTATGTATCATAACTGTTTTATCAATTATGAATAACTATTTTATCAGTTATGATACAAAAGTAACACATTTAAAGCATAATTTTTTTTCTTTGATCTTTATTGACTCTTAAAATTATTTTAATTTCTTTTTCTCTATATTTTACTTATTATTTGTTGAGAGCATTCTATATATGATTTCTGCCTTCATAATCCAATTTCATCTTTGTAAGCGTTTTAGAGTACTCTATTTGTATATTTTTTTGCCTTCATCAAAATCCAATTTCATCTATGTAAGTGTTTCAGTATGCTCTATCAATATTTTTGTGTTAATTCATCGTCATTCTCACGCGGCTCTGAATCGATACGCTGAGATTTTGAACAGATTTTGCTATGTCAAATTTCTTTGATTTCTTTTGTCTTAATAATTTGCTCTCTTTTCCATATGCAGAGCCCAATACAAAAATATGGTTTCAAAATCTCTCTGTCTTCAAAATCTGAGTAATTACAATGAGACAAATACATTAGATGTTTTTTCTTCTCTTCTCATGTAAATTGAATATAGTAGTTTAGTGATAGTTTTATGTTTATGAGTTATAAAACATAGATGTAAAAAATGTACTTTTTTCCTTTTTTCTCATGTAAGTTGAATATAGTAATTTAGTGGTACTTTTACGTTTATGATTTACAAAACATGCATGTAAAAGATGTGCAACAATCAATATAAAAATATGTTTTTGCACGATATATGTAACACCCGACATATCATTGCCTAGGATAATACGTGTATGGCATTAAAATGGTAACCAAACTCATACATAAGCAGCGGAAATAAAGGAGAGTATTAGTACAATTACAATTTTTACCGAAATAGTCATGGCCAAAAGGATACAAAATCCATAGTTACTAATACATCATCCAAAAATAAACAAGCGGAAAGATACAAAATAAAGAACATATCGCCAAGAAACATCGTCACAAGCTAAGCCATCTTACCCTTGCCACGATCCTGCCTTGAAGAACCTGAAAAATAATAATTGGAATGGGGGTGAGATTACTAAATCTCAGTGAGCCTCCCTATCTTAGGGGCTTCGCTTGGTTCTAAAAGGTTCATGCATCTTAACAGATCCACCGAGGATCCGGGTCTTGCCTCACAGCTAGGTACAAGTACAATTAAGGGATAACACCACCATCGGAAGTCCCATGACTAACCAATGGAATGACAACGCATAAACAACATAATACACAATATGCAAACCCACATCCATATGTGAGGAATCAAGGAGTTATACCCAACTATCTAGGATACCTCTGCCACGTATCCTCGGGGAGTACGCAAGTGCCTATATGTCAAGAGACTTGCACAAGCACATTGCACGATGAATTCAGATCATTCTTACGTGGAATTTCATCCGAGACGAGTTACCAATGAGATATTGCCGAAGTGACATCACAACCTCATCACCAAGCACTCTGATGAGTAAACATGTAGGGAGGTACCATAAAAGACCCCCACAAGCACATCACAATGGCACCATCTTCGTACGCTAGTGAGTCAACAGGTGCAATACGCTCTTCTCGACGCACAAGCTCACCGGGCGAAAGCCTGGTGACATTGCCTACTTGGCGTCACTAGATGGTAAGTAATCAATTGTGACGTTGCATATGTGACGTCACATCCTTTCCAATACCAATCACGCAAATGAGTAAAAAGGTGGGGAGACACCATGAAAGACCCCCACAAGCACATCACAATGGTAGCTCAGATAATGCAAATATACGGATATACACATGTATATATAACAAGCATAATAGCCAAAATCCACCATGGTACAAATATATATCACAAACCGCCCCATGGGCTACCAATGGTGCATTCACATAAAGTGAGAAAATAAGATTTACTCTCCTATTAGTATGATTCTACTTTGATTCAAGCATATTCAACCAAGTCAAGTTCACAAGACCAATCGTCTGAACGTCTTATCTAAACGACGGGAAAACAAGGTTCACAAGTATTTAACATGCCAAAGCAAAACATTGAATCACATCCAATGCATAAAGAGGCATATTTGCCAAAAGTTACTAAGCATGCATAACACGGATAATTCGGTTGGACAACATCACAATCTCGAATGAAGTCTGTCATACCCCAAAATTTGCCCTCCTACTTCTCAAGACATTTCTCATATCCATACCCAAGGATTTCACAAAGGTTGACCAGACAAACCCTCTCCTAACCAATCAACCCAAACTAGGGTTTGGCTATCCTCAAGATCAGATGAGCCTCCAACATTTCCAGTGGTCATCATGCCTCATCATATGCTTCAAAGAATCTCCATGTCAAGTTTCAAGCCTTACAAGTCAAGTTTCCTCAAACAATTGCTCAAATGGTTGAAAATCAGTTGTATTGGACAAAAAGTCAACTGTGGTCAACATACAGTCAAGCTTCATAATTTTTGGTCAACATCCATATTATGAAGTAACATTCATCATTTTATCAAGGGTTGATCATGATTCATCAAGAAAACTCAAGATCTGATCAAAAGTCAAACTTTCCAAATTAGGGTTTTCTAAGGAAAAGTCAACAGAACTTTGACCAGGCATAACTTTCTCATACTTTATCAGAAATTTTTCCACCACCTCTCATTTTGAAGAGAATTCAATTCTCTACAACTTCATGTCTCACAAGCTTGGTCATAAAATGCTTCATTTGGAAGATATGGATCAAAATATTACAGGTCCTTTTCAAAGTCAACAAAAAATCAACTTTTTGTAAAGAAGTGCTATTGAGTATGGAAACTTCAATTGAGATGAAATCAAAGAGGTTGTTTAGAGGACATCTAGATATTTCTAAAAAGTCCAAGAACACCCAAAAATGTTAAAAATTGAGCAAGATACACCTTGCACAAGTTGAGCATTTTTGAAGAGGTGCACAAAGAGAAATACTTGTCAAAAGCCAACATTTTGCAAATGGGCCTAACTTTTCTTGGTTCAAACTTGTTCCTCAGCTAATTTGGAACCTCCAAGCCCAAGGCCACGAATTTTATCTTTTATTTTCTATTTATTTTGGATTTTAATCATTTAAAAGCCAATTAAATTAAAATAAAAGGTAGAAAATCAAAATTAAATGCAAATTGGATTTTTCTCTCATTCTTGAGGTCCAAGCAATCCACACAAGTTGGAAAATTCGAAATTGGCATTGATTGGCAAGAGAATTGATTGAAATTTGATCAAAAAGGCAATATTTGGTTTTATACCAAATCAAATATTTTCTCATTGATTGGTACATTATTTCCTCATGATTCTTGACCTAAATCCATCCACTATAAGTACACAATGCATTCACATGAACAAAGGACGGAAATTCTGCCTCCAAGAACCCTTACCAACTTCAAAAAAAACTTGTATTTCAAGTAACTTGCAGCCCTAGTTTCAGGTGGTTTCAATCGATTCTAAGCATTCCAATACATTCCTGGAGGTCCCCTGAATCGATCCAGATACTCACAAGCCACCCAAACATCCAGAACCACGAATTCCAGATTTCGGTTTGTTCATTCTAACTCAATTTCGATTTTTGATTTCCATGCATATTTAACATGTTTTGATGTTTGGTTTGTGTTTAGAATGGAGTTTCGAAGCTTTCTGCATCGTTTAATTGTGTTTTGAGTACAGGAATCACGAGATGCCATGGTTAGGGTTCATAGCTCCGTTTAAGGGCTTTCTGAAATAAATAAAATTGGCCAAAACTAAGACCACCATCGTGCTCAGGAGACCAAAACGAATCGATCCATGTATTCATAACAAATTTATATTGCTTGTGTGAGATTTTGGAATTTTGCAGGGGCCTTAGCGTCGAACCAGGCCGACGCTATCCGTTCAAAAATTCAAACGAAGAAGATGAAGATCTTCGCGCGTGATCTGGCATTCAGAACTTAATTTCCTTTAAAACGTTTTTGTTTCGTATTACTAACACGAATGCAGGCTAGCTCAGTTGGCAAAGGCAGCGCGCGTGTGAGCCCAATGGCATGGGTTCGATCCCTGGCATTGCAACATTCTTTTTTACCACTTACAAAACTAACTCTTTTTATATTTTCTTTTCATATTTTTTCTATTTCATTTAATTTATCTTCAAATAATTTTCTTATGCATTTAAAAATCACCAAAAATATTTTCCTTTTGCATTTTAATCAGAAAAATACTTATTTAATTTTTGACATTAAAATTAATATTTTTGCATGCATATTTTAATTAATTGTTAATTAACCATTAAATTGCTTTTAATTATTTTTCCTTATCAAAAACGATCCAGAAAATTCCCAAAAAATTATTCTATCATCTAATTATCATTACTAACCCAAAAACATTTTTCTTCATTTAAAATTTTCCTTTACTAACGTGTTTTTCTCTTATGCGAATTTCTTATATTTTCCGATTATTATGTATCTGCTTACAGGTTGTAATAGTTAGGATTTATTTTCTCGCATTCTTTTCCAATATTATGTAACTGCTCATGGGATGTAATAGTTTGATTAGGATTTTACTTTCCCTATTATGTAATCGCCCAAAGCCATGTAATAGCGTAGGACATTTACTTTTCCGCACTTTACTTTCCGCAATTTACTTTCCGCACCCTATAAACTGCTAGTAACTAGGCGTGTATGGCAAGATAAAAACGGACATAGATCACTTCTAATACAAGATAAAATATCTGAATTTGACACACTCTTTTCACACATGCACACCTTAGGGTAATTCTCTCTCGTTGCCTTTCGAATAAATGGTCAAGTCCCTCGAACGTAGAGGTATCCTAACACCGTTGCCTACAAACATCTCATCATAGTCCCTTCGATACAAAGATCATAGACCCACAATGTCGCCTACAAAAACATGATCTCGTCCCTCGATTGTTGCCTACGAAAAGTGATGATCGTCCCTTCGAATGTGCTAGGATACTCCTACAAGTTGCCTTCTATGACCATACGATGTCCCTTCGAATGTCCCTTCTACATCCAACGAATAGGGTTACCTACCAACTAATGGTATGGATAACACTATTCTAAAGAAACGTAAAACAACACGAAAACGACCATTCTGAGTAGGTAATAAGACTTTTAGTTGCTTGCTCTAACAAAAAAACTTTTCACACCTCACACTTTTGTCAAAGTTCAAACACTTTTCAAAACAAAAATATTTCCGAACACTTTGTATACATTCCTACATGAATCATTACAAAGTCAAAGCGAAATTCCTTTTTCAAAACATTTTTGTCAAACACACAGAAAGCAATTTTTAAAGATGAGCTAGAAGCAACTAAGAGCCCGTAGAAAACTACGGATGGAAAGGGGTGCTAATACCTTCCCTTTTCATAACCTTCTCCCTTACTCAGAATCTAACGAAGGTCTTTTTCTGTTCTTTTCACCTTTCCTTAATTGGATAAAAGAAAAGTCGGTGGCGACTCTTGCTATCCGCAACATTTGCGATAAACAGCAAAACAAATTCTCAAAGTCAGTTCTCCCACCATATTACAAAGTCTAATGATTCCCACTAGGAAAGTCTCCACGTAGTGGTTGTGATCACATTAGTCAAACAAGTGTTACACACCGGATACAAGGTATCTAAATGTCATTACCGAAAAAATTGGTCGAAGTCAGAAAAGTCGTTAGAACTTCGATTTACCTCTTATCCTATGTTCACTAAGGCTTTCTAGGATTAATGAAGTCATCGAACAAGACTATGGCCCAAGATCATTTCCTGTGACTCAAGAAAAAGGGTGTTAGACAAAACTTTTCGCGCTTAGCCCAGCCTTTGTCGCGCTGAGCGTGACCTGGGGTTTAATTTATTTTTCAGAAAACTACAGAACGCGCTAAGCCAGGTCATTGCGCTGAGCGCGACCTGTGATTTCTGCAGAAAAACCAGAATCTGCCATGGGGTCCAAATCTCCATTTTTATCTATTCCAACAGGATATCCATAACAATTAAGCACGAAAAACAGAAATAGAAGGCATATATCATCGTTAGAATAGGCATGCATTAACAAAAGAACTCTAAAATCCCCAAAACCCCAGTATTTTTCCCAAGTCTTTATCTAGAGACTCACCTTGAGATTGAGTAGAATCTTGCTAAAATAGAATTGAGATGGCAAAAAGACTTAATCAAGCTAGCATGCAAGAGATGAAGAGTTGGGTTTGTACACCAAGATGGAACTTTTCCTCCTTCCTCTTCCTTTCACGTTCCTTTCTCTCTTCTACTTCAAAATCTGATTTTGTTTTGTTTGTTTGGAAAATAGTGAGATATGGAATGACCAATTAGCCCTTCAACTAGGTAATAATGACCAATATGCCCCTTAGTTCAATCCTAGCCAAATTGGTTACTAATACTAATCTTATTTTATTTCTTATTTGTCTATGTCATGAAATAATTAAATGAGGTATTATATATATATATATATATATATATATATATATATATATATATATATATATTGTTAGAGGGAGTTAATAGTAGGAGCATTGATATAAAGTTGATGAACAAACACCTTGTGAGAGACACACCACTTGTCCACCTAAAACCTTAAGGTGATAAGTGAGTGGGTTCTCCCACTTATATATGCTTAAGTCTCCACATTCCTATCCAATGTGGGACTATTTCCTCACTTACTTTCACTTGCTATATATTCCAACACTCCCCCTCAAGTGTGAGTCTACCACAATGCTCTCACTCACACTTGTATTGTCGTTGACTCTCTTCAGTGAGACACTTATACCTATATGCGGAACTCTTATCCTTGCCCATGTGGGGATACTTTCGATACAAGCAAGTCGGTCCCTTTCTCGAACCAGGCTTTGATACCATGTTAGAGGGAGTTAATAATAGGAGCATTGATATAAAGTTGAGGAACAAGCACCCTTGTGAGAGACACACCACTTGTCCACCTAAAACCGCCGTTGACACCTTGCAACAGAACACCTCTACTTGGGTGTTACGATACTAACCCAGTCCCTTTCTCGAACCAAGGCTCTGGATACTAGGTGTTGGTGCAACAATCGAGGGAGGATCGAGCAAGGAACATTCTTAATTTCGAGACTTTCCGTTTAAGCAACACACCTTTATGGGAGACACACCACGTGTCCACCTAAAACCTTGATATATATATATATATATATATATATATTTGTGTCTGTGTGTTTTTTGAGATACCAAACATGCATGTAAGAGTTGAAACTTTGGTATTTAGGTTATATCAAATTTTGAAACTGCACACTACATATTAACTCAATCGTTATAATATTGGTAGTGTTACTTGAGTACTAATCCTTCTTTAAACCTTTTTTTTTTTGTTTATTAGAGTCATCTTGATATTTATATTCGGTTAAAATTATAACATTCGTACGTATTTACCTTTTTGAACCAAATATATTCTTTAAATATTATTAATTGGTTACCAAATAGTTTTAAAAATATCTCTTTATTAACTCATTTTAATTAGATTATTTTTGAAAAACCAAAAAATAATAATATTATAATATGGGGATTATTATTAAGAGGGTGATAATAATATTACTAGAAGAAGAAAAAAAAAAGATAATTTAATATTCATAATTCTAAGAAAAGAAAATCTACAACAAGATTGAGTATACGTGCATATTAAATTTTGTTTAGTATTAAAAATAGTGACTCAAGTGTCATAAATGACGTGTGTTTGTAATCAAAATTCATAGATAAATATTTTGTTTGAAGTAATATTCGTTAGAAAAACAGGTCTTAGAAATATCAATATCAATAAAACAAATATAATCATGATATATCACTCAATTACTTTTGAACAAAATGAAATAACATAATATTCTTCAATACATCACTTGCAAACAAATAAAAAATAAATGTAATAAAATATTGTAAATTAAAAAAAATCTAATAACATTTCATTAAATGATAACATTGTAAATATTATTACTATACTTAAACTCATATATACTTTTAGAACTAAACTTTTCTTACTACTTTATATCTTTCAGCTTAACTACAAAAACAAATTTATTCCTCTATTATCCTCTTGATATTATTTAATATCTTTTATAATAGATAATTATAAATTATTCTATATTTAAATTCTAAAAGAATAAATTAATTTTAATCCAAATTTGATTACAATGTCATTTGTCAGCATCGATATAAAATATTGTGAGGAGAAAGAATATGATTTTTGTTTACTAATTAATGTGAATCAGTTACAACATAAATGTAGTATTAAATGTGATGTTGTGGAAATTTATATGAATAAGTTACAACATAAAGTAGTATTATAAATGAATATGTTAGTATGGAAACACACCTAAATTCATATTTATAGGACGTCCAATAAGAGAGGAGACAATTTTAATTTTTTAAACTGGATTCATGAGGTGGTTTTGATTATGAAGGAGCGAAAAAATATTATATTTATTTTTTAATTTAATTAAAATTTTTTGTTGATGGTAAATGTTGCAACAAATATTTTGATTTTTTTTTAAATTTTTCTCTCCTTGATTCTGGAAATCTGAGTGAATCATAGTGAGGGTTTGATTTTGATTATATATTGAATCCTTCTAACTATTTCCCATCTATCTGATTTTGGAGCGGTTGTCAAAGTTTTATCTTCTTGAAAATTTTGATCTCGCATCGTTTCCTTTTTTGTTCGTTTACTGTGGTTTTTGTGGCAAACATGAATGACTGGCATATTTTAAGGAGATAGATCCTACAACCAATTAGTTCTTGGCTCTGGTATCAAATCTTCCAAGATTGCAGATGTCTGTTTTATTTTGACACAGTATGAACAATAACTTGTTGGCTTTTATATCTCAATTCTAGAAATCTTCGAAGGACAATGAAATCAAATATTAACTAGTAAAGGGATTTGTGGTATAACAATCTAGGTGACAACAGTTGGATAAATAAAATTGGAGGGATTGCAGGAATCGTTTTTTTCTGTCTTGAACCAAAGTATGAGAGTATGAAGGGATTTGGTCTCCTTGAGGACATCACATACAATCACTCTATTAATTTCAGGATCAAAGTGTGTCTGCTGGTTTGTAGTTTAAATACTCATAAGATGCAACTTTTTCTTCACCATCTCATGTTTCTAGTCACTAGAAAAATCATAATCAGTGTGCTTGTGCTTGCTCTACGTTACTACGATGGAACATTCAAATTTTGCTACTAGTGAAGGGGTGAGGCGTGTCAACGTTAACCCATCTGAAGCAACTCGATTTTCAAAAATCTTTTAATTCTCGAAAACGGGTGAAATCGCCACCTAATTTTATTCGTTCCAAAAGGAACGGGGAAATATAGATAAAACCCCAAAGAAGCGGATAAGGCGGTCTACGCGACCAAAAAGTGGGATCGGGAGTCGGTTATGTAAGGGGAAGGTATTAGCACCCCTTACATCCATCGTACTCGATGGGACCCATTTAATTCTACGCATTTGTGTGTGTGTTTACTAAGTTATGGATGCTGAAAGAAAACAGAATTTGTTTCTTATTATTTTGAGTTTGGCACGGTTTCAGAACCGTGTGCCTACATATTCCCTCGTGCAATGGGAAAGTCAAAACTCTGTAGTTCCTCTCGAAAAGGTTTTAAGTTTGTTGTATTGATTTTATAAGAAAAATCGTGCGTTTAGACATTTTAAATACTTTGAACTAGGACTTGTTTTGTTTGTTTGAAAAGCTTAAATCCTCGTTCGCATTTGAAACGACTATTACACTCTCTTTATCCGAAAAGAGTTTTATATGATCGCGTATGAGCGATAAAAGAATTTGAATGAGTTGAATTGTTTTTTATGTGGATGAAAAAGTACCGAACAACGAGGCTAGAGTCTCACGATTCAAATACTAGAAACCCGAGGAACGAAAGTTCGCCCAAGTCGTCTATCACCCAAAAAGTTTTCTTGAGAAAAAAGTGAGGTGAAATGAAGTTCACGTTATTTAGGAGTCTTTAAGCCACGGGTCTAGCGTCCAACGACTTAAAGACTAAAGTTGTTTGGGGGACAAATTTTTTAGCAATTAGTCTAGCGTTTAACGACTAAAAAACTTGTACTTTATTATGAAAAAGATTTCGAAAATGCACTCGACGTTGGATCGAGGTTTGAAACTTATTATGAAAGTGTTTTTTTGCAATGCGAGTTATGGTTAATTGAATATATGGTCCTAAGGTGCGGTAATGGAAAAGAACACACAATAGTATACAAGCATTAAATAAAGCAAGTAAATAAATTAAAAGCCCATACAAGGTGGCTTGCGCAAATAAATGATTTACATTGTGTAGGTGCATGCGCGAAATAAATTTAATCGATTAATTAAACAAAACTTAATCAAGTAATTAGTTTAATAAAATTAATTAGGTAAACTAATTAATTTTAAATAACCTAATTAGATAATTAAATAATGTTTAACCACTCAATCAAAGTTTCATTGTAAGCCCAAGAGTAAGCGTGGTGTGTGCATAAATGTGTGGCCGTTGTGACGCTTCAAAGCTTTGTCAACTCAGGGTTAAAAAATGGCTCGCACGAGTATTAGTTTGAAAAATATTTTTGGTTGTGCTTTGTGAATAATAAATAAATGATAAAGCAATAAGAATATTTACTAGCTATTACATCAAGTGGGGAATGGGGTACAAATTTACAAATGGGGAATAAATATAAAAGAAAATGCTAAAAATTTCCTAATAATAAATAAAAATGCCTAACTAATGCTACTATTGTTATTTTTTGTGTTTTTTGAAATATTAATGATTTTACCTAGTTAAAAACTATAATAATATTTGTTGTTAATAATAATAGTAAATAATAATAATAGTTGTTGATGGCTAAAAATAAGTAATAATACTAAATTAGTAACAATAATAAATTAGTAATAGTAATAATAGTTACTTAAAAAATAAATAATAATACCTATTAGTAATAAAAGTAATAAATGATAATATTAATGGTGAGTAACAAAAAAATGATAATAACAATATTATTGACAAAACGATATTAGTAATAATAATAATATGATAATACTAATGGTATAATAATAATAATGTAATAAAAATAATGTTTAACAGTAACGATTAGTGGTAATACTAAACATTAGTAATAAAAATAGTAGTGCTAATAATAGTATTAATAATATAATAGTAGTATTAATATAATATTTACTAATAGTAATAATAATAATAACTTATATCATTAAACAAAATTTAGAGTTAAAACAAAAGAAAAAAAGAAAGAAAGGAACGCTCATCTTCCTCACGGTTCTCTCTCGCGATTTCCAGGAACTTCGTCTCTCTCACGCCGGAACCCTCTCATCTCTCTTCTCACCGATTGCGATTCTGTTTCTGCATGTTCGATTCTCTGATGTTTGATTTGCTTTCTGTTTCAGATCGTGAATGGAAAGGGGAAAGGAAACCCTAGATTTTTCTAATCGATGGTGACGATGCTGATGCGAAGAAACGAGAAAAATGGAGTGAAGGAGAAGGACAGCGACGAGATTTCGCAACCTCTTCCTTTCTCCTCAAAACAGAAACCGGTATTACCTTTCGAAACTCCCTCTCTTGCGGATTTTTGATTTCCTGAAGGGTTTTTGTCGGGAAAATGATGAATGTCGGGTAGGCTTAACAGTTTGTTGGGGTTTCTGCTTGCTCAGTATTTGGCTTTTTGATATTTGGTTTTGCTGGTTCAAAGAACAGATACACACTTTGTCATTTTTGATTGGCTTTTTCTGGTTTTTTAGTACAGATGCAACTCCTTTTTTTCTGGGTTTTTTGATTGCCTAAGAACAGATGCTACTGGTATATTTTCACTGGTTTTTTGGATGCTTGGATGTGTTTTTTCTTTTTGAGAACAGATGCCCTTACTTGGGTTTTTCGGTCTCCTTTATGCTGGTATATTGGTCTCTTTTAACTGGTTTTTTTTTATCCTCTTAGTCTTGGTCTCCTCTCTGAACAGATACTACTGATGGCTTTTTTCTGAACAGATACACACTTGAGTACTTTCCAAATTTATGTATTTTCTGTGAAAAGATACAGTGCTTGCTTTTTAGATACCATCCTCTTTTCTGCTCAAGAACAGATTTTTGCCTTGGTCTTTTGGGATCCTTTTCTGCTGCAGCCTGTATTGTTTATTACTACACTCAACTTTCCTTTTTTCTGCATAAGTCCTGTTACACTTTTTGAAATTGAATTTGGCATCTTTCTTCTTCTGTGTATATTGCTTGCTGTATGCTGACCTTGGGACCCTGCTGCCTGTTGGAATTTTTGTCTCTCTTGCATTTGGCTACAACATATATTGCTGCCTGTTGGAATTACTTTTGTCTCTCTTGCATTGGGCTGAAACATAATTGTTTTGCTGGGCTGCTTTACTTGGAATATGATGCTTTTGATTTCCAAATTATACCTCCTTTGTGAACCAACAACGGAAGTTGTTGTGATTTGCAATGGAGGTAACGGTAACGGCCGATGAAGGAACTTCGGTTCTGAGGCTTTTGAAACAATTGACCTTTACCTGATTCCTCAACACTACCCTCATGATGAGTCAGAAAGTATAATTTCTTTTAATTTCGTATGAACATTGCTTTGTTGCTATTAATTATGTCCCTTTCCATTGTTTCAGATGACAAACGGACAGCACTGTGTGGAAGTGAAGAAGAGTGCCCGGATACAGAGAAATTCGAAGGAAGCCGGGAGCTTACGGCGTTAGGATAGAGTTAATACATTTGTACTTGTAAAACAAAAATTAGAATACATTTGTACTTGTAAAACAAAAATTAGAATATTATGTAATAACGGACAAAGTTCCGAAATTAAACAAATTCCAATTACTCTTGTAAAAAAATGTATCCCTTATAAAACTTAAATATTTTTATCATATCAATTTGATATAAGAAAAGTATTCAAATTCGAACTATAATTCCGATTTCTCTTGCGAAATTTGTATTCTAAACTTGAATATTCTGTAATATCAACTTGATATAAAAATGCTCAAATTTGAATTACAATTCCAATCTCTTCTTGTTGTGAACGAATTCTTCGTAATGCTTCTCCGCCATAAACAAAACCAAATTCCACAGAACACAGTACCCTTCCTTTTTGTGTATTTTTCTCGAAGCATCCAATAATTATCTTTGGCTAGCAACTTTATACAGTGAAAACGGTATTTCTACTTACCGAATAAGAAAAAGGAATAATTTCTTTTAAAATTTAAATTCTCAAATGACTATTTTTGAATTCAAATTCTAAAATAAATAATCCTTTTTCTGACCCATAATTCCAAACAACCCTTTTGCGCGAGAACAATTCCAAGTCATTCGAACTTCTGGAATATAAAATGAATCGGTTACAACTTTTCCATGAAACATTCTCAGTAAGAATTCCTCTGAAATCATAATCAACAGGTACATTTTTTTTGAAAATGATGGGATGAAACGGAGGGGAAATTTTGGGGTGCGACAGTTGCCCCTATTCAATCATCTTAAACCTGATAGGTGAGAAAAAGCGACAGCTTTCGAACATTCAAGGTGGAAGAAGATTGAATACCAGAGAACCCCGAAATTTGCCCTACGCGGGAAACCAATGCCACAAGAGACACAAATAATATATCTTGACTACAGAGTCAAGGAAAAACGCTTGGAGAGAAAACTTGCTAAGCACCAACAGAATGCTTTAACACAGCAGCAACCAATGAGAAACAATTAGGAGTTTTCAACAACACTGGGGATAACCGTGTAATCGAAATGACTTTGACAACAATTTTAATGAAAATGTTATGAGAAGAGAAACGAACTTCTCAAGCGAAAAGAAAAACAATATATTAAGAATTTGACATGATTGGGAACTTAACAAAGAGTTCCCTGATAATTAAGGAATACCTGGAGACCTTAAACAAAATTGAAAAATTGACATGACTGAGAACTTAACAAAGAGTTCTCTGATAACTAAGGAATACCCGGAAACCTTACACAAAAATTGAAAAATGATATGGTTGAGAACTTAACAAAGAGTTCTCTGAATGACATGATTGAGAACTTAACAAAGAGTTCTCTGAATATATGGCTAGAACAATATAGGAATTGTTGGTGCACAAAAGTGCGAGGAGCCATGGCATGCTGAATGTCTTTGACCGTTTAACTTCCGAGTTACAAGCAGAACGAATTCAGTAGCGCACCCAAGAATACAATTCTCTGGGGACAAACATAATAATATCCAGCACACCAGCGTGATATAAATGTTTATGAAGTCGGTAAATCTTGTTTCCGACGTTTCTGCTGGTGAGAGATCTTACTGAACATGTACGGACATGTTGAACAACTTCTGAGTTGACAAGATCTTCAATTTGTATGCATATAGCTTTACCGTTGATAGAAGAATCAGATTCAGCGCCTGTGACTGAAAAACTTCTAAGGTAATGAGCTTCAATTTACTGACATTGTATGGACAATGCGTTGCAGCAAGTGGATATGTAAATCAACGTCTGAGTTGGAGAAATATCTTGAGATTTGAATAAAACATCCCGCCGGGTGGATATTTATTTGTTGAGTAGTTGATAACTTACTGGGGAAATAAACACACCAGAAGTTTGATGTAATTTTCTGAGAACCGCTCAGAGAACGAAATGCGGAATTCGCTGCCAGTAGAAATTGTTGGGGAAATTCTTGTCTGAAAGAAGTCTTGAAAATACCAAGAATAATGCTGTAATAAACCTTTCTGAAGGAGATTCACTTAGGGAGAGAAATAAGCTTCGCTGGGGAAACTTCGTAAGAAAACCGTGTGGAAAATTCACTGGGGATTCCCGGTTGAATAATTTTGCTGACATTAGAGTCCATCTGAAAGAGACAACTGTTTCGCTGGGGAAGAAATCTCGATTGGAGAAAACCTCGGTTGTCGAGATCCATACAAGTATGTAACTTGTGCTTGTAGAAAAGAGGATAATCATGTCGTCTGAGAACTTTCCTTCAATTTGATCCTTACGAGGACATTTACAGTTTCAGTTGAAAAACCTGCAAAACAGATAACCGAAGCTAATGCATGAGTATGATATGCATGATACGGTTTTTTCCTTTAATGCAAATGGTATATGGTTTCCTGATACTGTTGAGAGAAGGAAGATATCACTGGGGAATCCAACTGAACGATCTTGTTATCATAAGAGTTCACTGGGGATGATCAATCGATCCTCTGGGGAAGAGACTTCATTGGAGAATTGACACTACTGTCGATTGTCTTTCACCCAAGCGCTCACCCGGCGATGGGGAGAAAAGGAAAAATATGTCGTCTGAGAACTTTCACCTCCACATCCAAAATTTTTTGAACAGATTCCCAATTCTGGCAAGGGTTTATGCATGACTGTACCGTGATATGACATGGACGAATGAATGAATGCATGCGTGAGTATACTGGTTGATGCATTGGTTTATCAACTGAATTCCCGACACCGCCGAAAATCAGACGAACAGTAATGGCCATAATCCAAGTTACGGATGCTAATGCAAAGATTTCCTCACGGGGAAAATATCTTCTGATTACTCGCAATCAACAGAAAGGATACGAAGGTACTCCAAATCCGAGGAAAAGCGTAATACTTAGAGAGTCAGTCACCCCCCATCATTCCATAAATCAAAGCAATTTTAAGTTTCAAAATTTCACTGTTTCACCATTTTGAATGATTTTAATCTTATCTAAAACAAACAGCAGCATTAAGTTAATCATGCGGAAAAGATAAAAAGTAGGATAAGAAATGAAGTTCAACTGAACAATTTTTATTTAAAATATGAGAAGAACAACTCATAAGTAGGGATTTTTGTACATAAAGATGCACATTCCTTTAGGAGGAACATACGGAAAAAAGTGAATCTATTACACATTTCTTAAAACAACAACGAAATTGAAACTGAACTTCATTGAACCGAAACATGCTATTCCCCCTCCTGACTGCTATTCTTCATCACTTCGCTTCTGAATATGGTGATTGAACTAATCCTCTCCATATGAGCTTTCTGTTGTGGCGCGGAGACGCACACTGCAGCATTATGTCCTTACACATTCCCTAACTTTTGCGTGGACCATTTCAGAAGATTTTGGCTCATCGGGATATCTACCCTTTTTTGCTTAAGCCGCCCTTTCGGGTTTTCAGCTTACCGGGCTCAAAATTTTTTTTTTTTTTTTAGACATAATACTTGTGCGTCGAGTTGATAGCGTGTGCCAAGTCTTCTCCATCCATGTTGGTGAGAACAAGAGCTCCTCCCGAGAAAACTTTCTTTACCACGTACGGTCCTTCATAGTTTGGCACCCACTTTCCACGAGGATCTCTGTGTGGAGAGATTATCCTCTTTAGCACCAATTCGCCCACCTTGAACTCGCGGGGACGTACTTTCTTGTCAAAAGCCCTCTTGATTCTTTTCTGGTAAAGTTGGCCATGACAAATTGCTGTCAACCTCTTCTCCTCGATCAGATTGAGTTGGTCGTATCTGTTCTGGACCCATTCCGCCTCTTCCAACTCTGTTTCCATCAGAACTCTGAGAGAAGGAATCTCAACCTCTATAGGAAGCACTGCCTCCATACCATACACAAGTGAGTAAGGTGTCGCTCCGGTTGAAGTGCGAATAGACGTTCTGTACCCGTGCAAAGCGAAAGGCAACATCTCGTGCCAATCCTTGTACGTCTTCACCATCTTCCGAAGGATCTTCTTGATATTCTTATTAGCTTCCTCCACAGCACCATTCATCTTTGGTCTGTAGGGAGATGAGTTGTGATGATCGATCTTGAAGGTGTCACATAACTCCTTCATCATCTTGTTGTTCAGATTCGTCCCATTGTCAGTGATAATCTTGCTAGGAGTACCGTAGCGACAAATTATGTTATTCTTGATAAAACGGGTAACCACTTGTCGTGTCACATTCGCATACGAAGCAGCCTCAACCCACTTGGTGAAATAGTCTATGGCGACTAGTATGAAACGATGCCCATTGGAAGCTTTCGGCTCAATCATTCCTATCATATCAATTCCCCACATAGAGAACGGCCATGGAGAGGTCAAAACATTCAGAGGTGAGGGCGGCACATGCATCTTATCAGCGTGAATCTGACATTTGTGGCACTTCATCGCATAAACGACACAATCTGTTTCCATGGTCATCCAATAGTAACCCGCCCTGAGGATCTTCTTTGCCATAGCGTGTCCATTTGCATGAACACCAAAAGAACCTTCATGAATTTCTTTGATAAGTTGATCTGCTTCATGTCTATCCACGCATCTGAGCAAGACCAAATCAAAATTCCGCTTGTACAACACCCCACTACTCAAGAAAAAGTTGGCAGACAACTTCCTCAAAGTCTTCTTATCCGTAATAGATGCCCCTTCTGGGTACTCGCCCGTTTCTACGTATTGCTTGATATCATAGAACCAAGGTTTGCCGTCAGTTTCTTCATCAACCATCATACAGTAGCCAGGTTCATCTAGACGCTCGATAGTGATGGAAGGTGCTTCGTTAGCCCACTTGACCTTGAACATTGAAGACAAAGTGGCTAAAGCGTCAGCTAACTGATTCTCCTCTCTAGGAATGTGATGGAAAGTAATCTCATCAAAGTATGGTATCAGCTTCAAGACATGATCTCTCTGTACGGAATTAACTTTTCATTACGAGTTTCCCACTCTCCTTTGACCTGGCAAACGACAAGTGCTGAATCTCCATAAACTTCAAGAATTTTGATTCCCAAATCAATGGCTGCTTCTATCCCGAAAATACAAGCTTCGTATTCCGCCATGTTGCTGGTACAATCAAAACAGATCCTGGCAGTGAAAGGAATATGAAAACCTGTTGGGGGAAGTTATGATTGCCCCTATGCCGTGCCCTACTGCATTGGACGCTCCATCAAACACAAGTGTCCACCGGGATCCTGGTTCGGGTCCTTCCTCTGGTCCGGGAATGTTGCATTCTCTGATAAACATGACATCTTCATCTGGGAAGTCAAACCTCATCGGTTGATAGTCCTCCATAGGCTGGTGTGCGAGATATTCTGATACCACACTTCCCTTGATAGCTTTCTGAGTTACATATTGAATATCATATTCGGATAGTAACATTTGCCAACGTGCAATCCTTCCAACCAAAGCTGGCTTTTCGAAGATGTATTTGATAGGATCCATCTTGGATATCAACATTGTAGTGTGACACATCATGTATTGTCTCAAACGGCGGGCGGCCCACACTAAAGCACAACAAGTTTTCTCTAACAGAGAGTACCGACTTTCGCACTCGGTGAACTTCTTACTCAGATAGTAGATTGCATGCTCTTTTCTTCCCGTTTCATCATGTTGCCCCAGAACACAACCCATAGATCCTTCGAGTACGGTGAGGTACATTATGAGAGGTCTTCCGGGCACGGGCGGTATCAAGATAGGTGGTTCTTGTAAATATTCTTTGATCTTATCAAACGCTCGCTGACAATTATCATTCCATACAATGGCTTGATCTTTCTTCAACAATTTGAACAAAGGTTCACAAGTAGCTGTCAAATGTGATATGAACCGGGAGATGTAATTTAAGCGTCCCAAGAAACCACGAATTTCCTTCTCCGTTCTTGGTGCTGGCATTTCTTGAATAGCTTTCACTTTATCAGGATCTACCTCGATACCTCGCTGGCTTACTATGAATCCAAGTAGCTTCCTGGACCGGACTCCGAAAGTACACTTGCTAGGATTCAATTGAAGTTTGTACTTCCTCAATCTTTCAAACAACTTTCTGAGATGGACAATGTGCTCTTCTTCAGTTTGAGACTTGGCAATCATATCATCCACATAGACCTCAATTTCTTTATGCATCATATCATGGAAAAGAGCTACCATGGCTCTTTGATAAGTTGCCCCCGCATTCTTCAATCTGAAAGGCATGACCTTGTAACAGAAAGTGCCCCACGGGGTGGTGAATGTTGTCTTCATCATATCTGCAGGATCCATCTTGATCTGATTATACCCGGAGAAACCATCCATGAAAGAGAACACGGTAGTGTCGTCGACCAAAACATCAATGTGAGGTAAAGGAAAATCGTCCTTCGGGCTGGCTCGATTCAAGTCTCTGTAGTCTACACACATCCGAACCTTTCCATCCTTCTTGGGGACAGGTACAATATTGGCAATCCAATCTGGATATACCGACACAGCAAGGAAACCGGCATCGAACTGCTTCTTTACTTCGTCTCTGATCTTTTTAGCCATCTCAGGATGCGTTCTCCTCGGTCTCTGCTTCACGGGAGAGCATTCGGGCTTTAACGGTAACTTATGCACAACAATATCTGTATCGAGTCCGGGCATATCCTGATACGACCAGGAAAACACATCTGCAAACTCTCGCAGCAAGCTAACCAACTCATCTTTTATCTCTTGCTCCAAGGCGGTTCCAACTTTGACTTCTTTGGGATCCTCTTCAGTACCCAGATTGATCACATCCACTGGTTCCTGATGAGGTTGAATCATCTTCTCCTCGTGCTCAAACAGACGCGCTAACTCTTCAGGGAGTTCATAGTCCTCTTCACCGTCATCTTGGCTTGGTTGATCGGAAATCGAAGTCAAAAGGAGTTATAGCATGGCTATGTTCAATAAGCTCAGTTTCAGGTGATCTGCATAAAGGATTGATTTTATCTTTTAGATATGTATGTTCATTTTAGCAGAAAGATAGTGAAAATGTTGTTGTTTTTTTTTATTTATTTAAGATGCACTGGAAAGTAAAAGTAAAAACAACAAAAGGGATCTCAAACTGAATAACAAAATGCGCTTTTTATTGAAGATAAAAGTTCAAGCCCTACAAAGCAATCCTTTGTGCCTTGGGCAGAGCACAAGATTTTTTTTAATTGAAAACAAGAAATTACTTTGAAAACGAAATGATAGGGGTAACATCCTTGACGCTCCAATTCTTGAGTGCCACACCGGGAGGAGTACGGAACACCATCTAGGAAAGCTCCACTGCACGCTCATCATCTTCAATGGCATTGATAGCCTTTTCGGAGCGGAAACCTTTTGCAACAAAAACATCCTCTAGACGAGGGATCTGTCCTTTTCCCATCTCTGAACTTCTGTTGATCCCGGAATACGATTGGTAACCAAGTCCGCTCTTGTCCTTCTTTTCCGCAACATTTATCACTGTACCCCAACCTTCAGGGTTTCCGGCCTCAATGAGAGCCTTGACATCTTGCCAACGGGTTATATTACCTCTAGGTCTTTCAACAGTCTTGACCTCCTTTTGCACATTCCCCACAATCTCCAAAGCTTGGAATAGGGTCTCATGCACTTCATCTCCGATATCCACATATTTGAATTCAGATAAGTGACTAACCAGGTAGTCTTCTTCACCACTAACTTCCACAACCTGGTTGTTCAACAAGAACTTCAATTTCTGATGTAGAGTTGAGGTGACGGCCTTTGCACCATGTATCAAGGCCTTCCCAACAAACATTTGGAAAGATGTCCATCACGAAAAGTAATATTGAAGATTTGAGGTCCGATGAGCTTTGAAGATCAATCTCCCTATCGCCATCCTGCGATCCGTCGAAAGCCTTCACAATTAGGGAGCTAGGTTTCGCCCCTTCTACCGTGAGCCAATGTCGTCTTGGGATTACGTTCGGTCTGTATCAACTAGAACTCGGCAAGAGTTGTTCCATGTAATGAAATATGAAGAGCCATATTATGACTACCTCCATTCTGAGGGAGATCAGCGTCGGTGAATGACAAACAGCTGCCATCATTTAAGCTCGAGATTGCAACATCTAGTTGATTGATTGTAATATCCTCAACCACGTATGAACTGTCAAGAAACTTCAACAGAGCCATCTTGTGGGCTTCTGAACTTTTCAACAGAGACAAGATTGAGATCTTTGCTGGAGTCTGACTAAGTTGGTCAACTATTTTGTAGTCACTCCTCTTAATGATCTTTAACGTCTCATCACTCGGCTTGAAAATATCCCTTAACTCTTCCGCATTCAAATCAACAGCTCCATCTTTTCTTGGAGGAACATCTGACACTTTCTCTGCAGCTCGGTTCTTCATTAGATCTTGGTGATAAACTCGACCGCTACGGGTCATACCACTCATACCAGTTATGTTCTCCACAGCAGACTCCTCTAAAACCAATGACTTACCTCCAACGACAACTTCCGGTTCATAATTCCAAGGTACTGCTTTTGTGCTTTCATAAGGGATCTGGATAGGCGGGTAGACCATCATTGGTTCCACCGCCGTAATAGGCTCTTCTTCTTGGATTGGAGACATATGAAGTCTCCTATTATTGATCAGGGGAACCACCCCGTCCACTTCCACTTCAGCGGGAACTCGGCTAAACTGGATCAAATGTTGATACATCAATCCTTGCAAATACTTTTTAAACTTCTCACAACGTTCTGGGTTATCTTGGCAGATCAAACAGCCCTCGTGACCTTCTTCCACTAAATCGACATTCTTCAATTCTTCCAAAACCTTCTTCAAAGACACTTTCAACTGCCCTACCTCCATAACCAGACCACTTTCTTCAATTAAAGCATTCACTGATGATGTCCCATGCCTCGGCAATGGATTGTTAGCTATGTTGGGGACATCAGCGAAAGTTAGCAACTTTCGGTCAATTAATTCCTGGACTTTGCATTTGAACGCGAAGCAATCCTCTGTAGTATGCCCTGGAGAGTTAGCATGGAAAGCACATCTGGCATTCTCGTTAAACCATGGCTTGGGAGGCCCTGGAACAGGCTTCAATTCTCTTGGCACCACCCTTCCATCTTGGATTAAATCTGATAAACTTGAGTATGTCATAGGAATAGGCTGGATTTCTTCTTTGGTATATTTGTGGTAGTGCGGGCTTCTCTGTTGAACCGCACCCTTGTTTTGATTCCTGATTGGTTGTTGTTGTTGTTGTTGTTGAACTTGGTTCGGCGGAACCTGAGTTGAATACTGCATTGGCACTTGCATTGGTTGTTGATACGGCATACTTGGAAATTGCATGGCAGCCACATAGGGATATGACATATAGGGGACCTGGACAGGAGCAGATCTAGCTGGTGATCTACCCCTTCCTCTTCCTCTGGCTCCATATACAGCATTGGTTTCAGCCTCTTTCCTCTTGAAACCATTGAACATCTTCTTTACTGTGGACGGTCCTACATTCCCTCCGGAAATCTTTCCGGTCTTCAATCCTTCTTCAATTCTCTCACCCACCATTACCAGGTTAGAAAAGTCAGAGAAAGTGCTTCCGATCAACCTTTCATAATATTGTACGGGCAATGTTCCCATAAACAAATCATTCAACTCCCTTTCGGCCAAAGCCGGTTGCACCCTCGAAGCCACTTCTCTCCACCTCTGAGCGTATTCCTTAAACGATTCCCTTTCTTTCTGTGACATGTTCTAAAGTTGTACTCGGTTGGGAGCCAAAGTAGTATTGAAATGGTATTTCTTGAAGAAAGCACTGGATAGATCATCCCAAGAGCGAATGTTTGTCTTTTCGAGTTGCATGTACCAGTCTAAAGAAGCCCCAGGCATCAAAGCGGTGGATCATCGACTTCATTCTTGACATGTGCCGCCATTTTGCGACAGTACATTCTTAGATGGGTATCTGGACAGCTCACCCCCTTATACTTCTCAAAATCGGGCACTTTAAACTTTGGCGGAATGACAACATCGGGTACAAGACACATGTCTGCAGCGCTTAGCCCAACAACATTCTTCCCTCTCAGCTCTTTCATTTGTTCGGCCAACTCCTTACACATCTTTTGAGCGGCCACGTCCTGGAACGGATTTGGGTTACCTGCAGTCTCTACGTTCTGGTAGAACTGCCTCATATAGTCATCTTGTTGCTCTTCCTCGCCTTGAGGAGTTGTGGACCACAGATGCTCTTGTTCATCCCCCTCTTGCCTTTGCTCGACATTCCCCATAGCTTGGTTAGCGACATGGGATGCAGCAGCGTTTCCTTGATTCTCTGCTCTGTTGACGAAATCAGCTGACATTCCATAGAACGGCGGATTAAGTGCTTGCACTCTTGGAAATGGAGTATCGCCTCGGAGAGTTCTCATGTTTTCGGTGATGACAGGAGGAACAACAGCAGCTGCATTGTTAGATGCGTTGTTAGCTGCGTTGTTAGCTGCGATGTTAGCTGCAGCTACAGCGGCGGCAACGGCGGCGGCGGCAGCGGTGGCCCTTTCTTCCTCTCTTACATGCTGAGCTGTAAGCATTTCCATCAACTGATCCATCTTTGCTTTCAGTGTATCAATATCATCTTGCATAGTCGTTTGGTTCGTCGCATATTGATCCATTGCTCTTCTTATGTTAGTTCTGGTTTCGTACGGGCTTCGGATGTTCAGCTTGAATCCCTGGGTGAAATGACACGTAATGAGCTCGGCGTCCTCTTTTTTTTAAATAATAATAAAATAAAATAAAATGCATGATTATGTATGATTAATGCAAAAATGCTTATGACCGTGTTTCCATTTCCAAGGATCCTTATCGGACTCATTCACTGATAAATAATTAGCACACACATGGATAATCAGCTCCTTCATTCAAACATAATAGTCAAAATACAAACATTAGTCTTTGTGGAGAAATTAAAGAGCAAGACTCGCAGGTCTGCTTTTTGTTCAACAAGTACGATGGAGCTGAATAAAACATAAAAGCAGCAAAAGATCAGAAGTGTTGTCCTCTTCGGGGCCTGAAATCTCTTATCTCTTGTTGGAATCGCTCCACCATGTCTCTGCAAAGATCGATGAAATACTCCACCGCCGGGGGCACTCGGTTTTCTTCTAAATCTTCGACCGCTGATTGTAGTCTCCATGGGACCTCTACCATCAATTGTCTACAGAATTCAACCAGACCTGAGTAGTTGTCATACAAGCTTTTGTTCTGCTCTTCCAGAGTAAAAATGGTTTCCCCTCTGTTTACCCAAAGCTCGTTTTGACGCCGGGCTTCTTCTTGCCAACCCTCACATTGGACTTCCAACTCTACATACGATGCCTCCCACCGGGCCACAAGATCCCTTGCAGTGTCGAACTCTTGGATTTTCTGAGCTAATTCCTCGGAGTCCACATTACGCGCCAAGCGAGCTTCTTCCTTGAGGCGAGACTCACGCGCCAAACTGGATTCAAGGTTTCTCAGCGCAACCTTCAACTCTAGAATCTGAGCAGTGAGTGTTTCTTTCAAATTCGGCTTTGCTTGGATGGCCCGTTCTTCATCTTCGTAGGCTTTCTCTCTTTGCTGTTCGGCCCTGGCCAACTTTCGATTGAACTCTCTTAGCTCAAAGTTGGCAGCATCCAAATTGTCTTTTACATGGAACTTTGCTTTCTTTTCTATTTCTACAAGCTCTTGACTCCTTAGCAACTCATCATCCCTCTCTCTGAGACTTTGCGCCAAATCATCCCTCTCTCGAGTAACACGAGTAAGGGCGGCTTGTTGTCGACCTTCTTCAGCTTGCATCTCTATGATAGTGAGCTGGAGTCTATTGAACTCTTCAATAGGGACATGAGTGACTTCAGGTTCTGGCACATCAAAGGGAACCTCCACAGTGAACGGCAATTTTACCTCCATTACCCTCCTAAGTATCCAGGATTCATAAGGTTCACCATCCCCGTTTCCTCTTTTTCTAAGCTCTGCTCCCTTCCTATGAACTTGAGTCCAAGCTTTCTGCATTTGTTTCAACAAACCAACATCTTCCCTTCCGAAGTCTAATAAGATAAACTCTCTCAGAAATTCTTCCCTTGGTGCGGTTTCCATAGGACAACCCAATTGTTTGAGAACCAACCTAGGATTGTAGTTAATGCAACCTTGGGATCCAATCAATGGAACATTAGGAAATGCCCCACAGTGTGTGATGACCTCCCACGTGTACCAATCTGGAGAGTACCAAAAAACACCATTAGCAGTGAGAGAAGCCAACTTCTGAGACCAACTTAAATTCTCTAAGATTTTGACCCACGGTCCTCATTGAGGATATCGACTTCAACCATGAATAGAGCAAAACAGAGCAACACATTACAACTCCCTTTTTCTTCTCATATCGGATATGTATGTTGAGAAGCATGTCCATAGTAGTGCAGGTCTGAGGGTTATCGAGAGGAAAACACCAATGGCGGTGGCTTATATAATCATCATCATTCTTTGGAAACAAAACCACCCATAAATTAACAAAGCTAGAACAGCACTGAACGACATCCAATTTTCTTCTGACACTGCCAATTCTTCAGCTCTTTGTTCCAAAAATTTCCTTGAGATACCCTTTTCTACTAATTTTGGCCCTATTTCTCTTATAGGGAGGTGTAGAGCAGCTGCTACATCCTTTGCATCCAAACGTTCTCCTAACCAGATAAAAGGAACATCATCTTTCAAGGGCCAATTCAACAACCTTTCCAACTCTTCAATCGTCGGGACTAACTGAAAATCCTGGAATGTAAAACATCGTAGAGGAGCATCATAAAACTTCGCCAAGGCCTTCAGAGCGTCATGATCAACCGTAGTGTCCAATAGTTCTAAGATCCACCCATATCTGGCATGAAAGTTATTCAACTGAACAGATTTCACCTTCCTTCTAAGCTTCAAGAGGGTTTGAGTATCAGGGATCTTGAATTTGAGATGCGGGTTATGCTTTTTGATTAAATCCATGTATGATCCAATTGTTTCCACGAATGAGCCCTTTAAAGATACCTGAAAAATGGCAACACATATGATGAAAAATGAATGAATTAATGCAAAAATGCAATGTGAATGAATTATGATGATATCCAATGAAAATGTAGCTGTAGATCATATAAAAGGTCACCGGATGGTCGGACATGGCTTGGCCTACCCAACAATTCCCAAACAAGGTTGGTTCTAGTGTTTTCATGCTAAATGCTTCTCGAGTCTCGGATCCCTTTTAGAAATATTATCCACGCGATCGGACTACGTGAGGATAATACTTCAAAAGTATACTCAAGCGGCTCTTAAAGGGATACTCAAAGATCCTTTGAGCGGTCGATTTGTTTTGGACATCCTAATACTTAGAGTTATAGGCCCTTTGTCCAAGAATTATCATCCCGCACTATTGTACGATGCAATAATTCCCTTAAAAAGACCAACTCTAAGTTGTGGTCTTCACGTCGATCCAAGGAACACGGATGTCCAATGGACCTAAGCTACTCAACCACTCTAAGCTTATGTTTCCTAGAAGCCTGGGTATTGGGCTTATCTATGAATCATAACCAATAAACGCCCCAAAATCAAAATACATCACAGGATATAAAGAAATAATAGGCAATGAATAGTAAACACACAAGCGAAGAATTAAATTAGGGTTAACTCGCTTTAAAAATATTCCCCAGTGAAGTCGCCAACTGAAGCAACTCGATTTTCAAAAATCTTTTAATTCTCGAAAACGGGTGAAATCGCCACCTAATTTTATGCGTTCCAAAAGGAACGGGGAAATATAGATAAAACCCCAAAGAAGCGGATAAGGCGGTCTACGCGACCAAAAAGTGGGATCGGGAGTCGGTTATGTAAGGGGAAGGTATTAGCACCCCTTACATCCATCGTACTCGATGGGACCCATTTAATTCTACGCATTTGTGTGTGTGTTTACTAAGTTATGGATCTTTGAAAAGCAATTTGTTTCTTATTATTTTGAGTTTGGCACGGTTTCAGAACCGTGTGCCTACATATTCCCTCGTGCAATGGGAAAGTCAAAACTCTGTAGTTCCTCTCGAAAAGGTTTTAAGTTTGTTGTATTGATTTTATAAGAAAAATCGTGCGTTTAGACATTTTAAATACTTTGAACTAGGACTTGTTTTGTTTGTTTGAAAAGCTTAAATCCTCGTTCGCATTTGAAACGACTATTACACTCTCTTTATCCGAAAAGAGTTTTTTATGATCGCGTATGAGCGATAAAAGAATTTGAATGAGTTGAATTGTTTTTTATGTGGATGAAAAAGTACCGAACAACGAGGCTAGCGTCTCACGATTCAAATACTAGAAACCCGAGGAACGAAAGTTCGCTCAAGTCGTCTATCACCCAAAAAGTTTTCTTGAGAAAAAAGTGAGGTGAAACGAAGTTCACGTTATTTAGGAGTCTTTAAGCCACGGGTCTAGCGTCCAACGACTTAAAGACTAAAGTTGTTTGGGGGACAAATTTTTTAGCAATTAGTCTAGCGTTTAACGACTAAAAAACTTGTACTTTATTATGAAAAAGATTTCGAAAATGCACTCGACGTTGGATCGAGGTTTGAAACTTATTATGAAAGTGTTTTTTTGCAATGCGAGTTATGGTTAATTGAATATATGGTCCTAAGGTGCGGTAATGGAAAAGAACACACAATAGTATACAAGCATTAAATAAAGCAAGTAAATAAATTAAAAGCCCATACAAGGTGGCTTGCGCAAATAAATGATTTACATTGTGTAGGTGCATGCGCGAAATAAATTTAATCGATTAATTAAACAAAACTTAATCAAGTAATTAGTTTAATAAAATTAATTAGGTAAACTAATTAATTTTAAATAACCTAATTAGATAATTAAATAATGTTTAACCACTCAATCAAAGTTTCATTGTAAGCCCAAGAGTAAGCGTGGTGTGTGCATAAATGTGTGGCCGTTGTGACGCTTCAAAGCTTTGTCAACTCAGGGTTAAAAAATGGCTCGCACGAGTATTAGTTTGAAAAATATTTTTGGTTGTGCTTTGTGAATAATAAATAAATGATAAAGCAATAAGAATATTTACTAGCTATTACATCAAGTGGGGAATGGGGTACAAATTTACAAATGGGGAATAAATATAAAAGAAAATGCTAAAAATTTCCTAATAATAAATAAAAATGCCTAACTAATGCTACTATTGTTATTTTTTGTGTTTTTTGAAATATTAATGATTTTACCTAGTTAAAAACTATAATAATATTTGTTGTTAATAATAATAGTAAATAATAATAATAGTTGTTGATGGCTAAAAATAAGTAATAATACTAAATTAGTAACAATAATAAATTAGTAATAGTAATAATAGTTACTTAAAAAATAAATAATAATACCTATTAGTAATAAAAGTAATAAATGATAATATTAATGGTGAGTAACAAAAAAATGATAATAACAATATTATTGACAAAACGATATTAGTAATAATAATAATATGATAATACTAATGGTATAATAATAATAATGTAATAAAAATAATGATTAACAGTAACGATTAGTGGTAATACTAAACATTAGTAATAAAAATAGTAGTGC